>CM056168.1:23283986-23357322 GCA_029691765.1 Entomobrya proxima
GGATAAAAAGGAAGGGAACATTACCAAACAGTCAGGATACTTAAAATGGCATTTATAATTTGTAGAATTTAGAGTTGGCTTGATGTCTGTGTAAAAATGGATGTTTTTTGTAATACATAAAGTTTAAAATATGAAGCATGAGCTACTGGTCTGGTTCTGGTATGACCTCAAGCTTCATTAAATTGCATGCTAGTTACTACATGCTAGTCCTGCTAACTTCTTCCTCCCTCCACCAGTGCTTTCTTCCTTGGTACGCTCCTCCTCCACCTCGACCTAGGCTTTATTCTTCGGTGACGTTGCCTCCGGAAATTTCCTTTTTGGTCACTTTCTTTTCTCGTGCTATCTGTTTTGGTCACCTCCTTTTCCCGTGCTATCTGTTTTGGTCACCTCCTTTTCTCGTGCTATCTGTTTTGGTCACCTCCTTTTCCCGTGCTATCTGTTTTGGTCACTTTCTTTTCTCGTGCTATCTGTTTTGGTCACCTCCTTTTCCCGTGCTATCTGTTTTGGTCACCTCCTTTTCCCGTGCTATCTGTTTTGGTCACCTCCTTTTCTCGTGCTATCTGTTTTGGTCACCTCCTTTTCCCGTGCTATCTGTTTTGGTCACCTCCTTTTCCCGTGCTATCTGTTTTGGTCACCTCTTTTTTCCGTGCTATCTGTTCTGGTCACCTCCTTTTCCCGTGCTATCTGTTCTGGTCACCTCTTTTTTCCGTGCTATCGTTTTTGTCACCTCCTCCTCTATCTTCGCTTTCTAAACCTAAACAAAATCCTTCAGATTGGACGAAATACGACTTTAATTGCTTTTAAGTAAGTAATTGATTGATTCGGTTATTAAAACTCAAAGTCTGGGCTTGCCAGCAGCAGTTGTAGTGCACACGTTTATTTACATCAGCTGGGTCTGCTCTACTCGTAGTGACGTCACTATATCATGAGAAACAGCTGGCTTCTTCTAACACAGACTTGTCGCCTGGTTGCGAAAATGGTATATAGGAAAGGACGATGCTGTTGATACACAACATTTTTGTATCTGTCTTCTCCACACGTAGCAAATACAAAATAAAACTTTCTGTTCATATCCGGAACTGTCTAGCGTTCTAATGTTGCACACCAACAGCGCGGAAAAAGGATCCACTTTACACTGTAGGCTTTCAGTTGATCAGAAAACTCGTAATAGTAGGCCAGCCCTGAATATGATGTACCAGTAAAAGCTTCGTGTTTTGTATGATACTTTGCTTGTTCTGCAATTCATCTGCTTTTAGCTTTCCCTGGTTGCCTGCTGCCGTGCTGAGTGCTGCCCGATACACACGAAAGCGAAGAACATAGCTGAAAGGAAGAAAGCACAAAGGGGTAAAGTAAAGTATCCATGCATGCAAAAGCAACTCCTTCCGGGGTTATTCCATAATATCCTACAACAGACTCCATAAAAAGGGGAACCTTTATCAATGCGACATGCCGCAGCAGAAAAAAAGTCCGTAATCTCTGATCTGTTGTCAGGAGTGTCGAGTGACTGACTGATCTAATCTACAGACCACCATACAACTGCTACTGAGTTAACGTTTCTTGTAACCGAAAACCTTCATGCGTGCTCAAAAAGTAGTAATCATACTTTTATTTATGTCACATATAAAGTAAACCTGGACACAGAAGCAAGTTTCCCAATATCTTCATCTTAGCGTTTTCTTTCACAACTTACGTCGTCTTCACATTATACTTTTACTGACAGTTCCAAAGTTCCAAACGGTGCGGTGAAGCGCAGTATATAATCTGATACATTTAGTACCATCGAACACTTTCAGACATATGGATACCCTTTCAACTACATAAAAAATGTTTTTCTTCTTGCAACACGACTTGACTAATAATAAGTACAAGATTTGCTGAGAAAGCCCACTAAAGAACTTACAACTCGAGGCTTTCCGAGTTTTTTTTTGGTTTTGGTAAAAGTGTGAAACTTTCTTTCTTGTTGACTGTTTGCTACAGGAAAAAAGTCTGTATGAATGGTAAAAATGTGATATGTGGTTGGTGATTTTGTATTTTTCTATTCTGGTTCATTTCATGTACTTTTTACAACATCACAGTTTTCTTCTTTGGAAAAAGAGTGGGAGTGTATCATTTTGTCAACTTACGTGACACAAAAACGGGGAAAATGACACAAGAATAAAAGTTGCCTCAAGAAAAGTTACTTTTAAAACTTGTCCAAAATTGTAATCCCTGACAATGTGTGCTGCGCTTGTTGGTGGTGGGACTGGTGAATCAACAATGGGATCTCCTTCGACGCATCACTCACATCCTGCATTTTCAGCCATCGGACTTCGAGGTTCAATGTCAAGTCAGCATGGACCGCCACCCATTCCTCCGAATAATAATGGCCCCAGCATTCCACCAGATTTAAACAGACCAGAACCTCCTCCCGATGTCCTGCTGGCACTGCTTTCCAGGAACAGAGCTCTTGAAGGTACAGCACAAGAATATTAAAATAAAAAGATGATGTTAAAAGTGTGATTTATGAAGAACGGAGCTGTACATTGCGTGTGTGCAAAAGATGAGGATAAACAAAAAGCATCAAAAGTTTTGACCAGTCTAGGGAATACAGGACATGTGCTTGTAGGATGCATTAATTTTTTTGTGTCTCCTGTTCATAGTTTTCTATAAACATAATTTAATTACAAGCCAGCTAGGGAATTGCTCGCCCCATGGTGTGTTTCGCTTATGCATCTTTCTCTGAACTTTTTGTTCTGCTTGGGAAAACCGAACACACGCGGATGCCGCATCACCCTTATTTCACTGTTTCAAGCATTAGAAGTCATGTATAGTTTGGCTTTTTCTCGATCCTTATATTACTACTGTTTACTATTTTTGTTACATAGTAAAATTACATATAAAATCTCGATTCATGACATTGATCTAGGCAATGCACCAGACTCTCGTATTGTTATGTGTGATTGTTTCCAAATGGCTTAACAGAAATCGAATAACGCAACGCACACAAAAGTGTTTGTAGGCTTCCCACAGAGAGTAAATCAAATTATAATCAAATTATGAATGAATTATGCCCTCTGACCCGATACACCACCCGAATAACCATTTCTTAATAAGATTACACAAATACACATAAAATATCCAGAGACACAAAGTTGTCTGATTAAAATTCGTAAGTGTGTGTCAAAATAAGAAAAAGTAACTTTGCAAAAACGACCCATGACATAAAAAGCATGAAAATCACAAGTTTACTGGAAGCAAGAGATGAGAAAAGTTTCGTTGATCAAAACATTTGAAAACGGTGCTCAGTATATTCGCTTATATGAAAGGCTCATATATTGCCAAAGGTATAAATTCTGATTTTCTACATTAGAGATAACTAATCTGATTTTGAGTTACCGTTACAATATCAACATACAACAATACAACTATTTGGCAACTATTACAAAAAACAGATGAACAGAATGCTAACGAGAAATCTTTTGTTGCACACCGTCATGCATAAATAACTGCTTGGAGTGGAAGCCGGAAAAGGGACACGTGCCATGACACATGCAAAGGATATTCAGGGTTTTAAGGACAGCGTATTGTGAAGCTAAAATTCAACCAACGTTTGTATTGTTGAGTTGTGAAAACATTTTGGTCTACAAGTATCCGCTCCCTTCCGAGTATTTGTTCTACACTTCCGATATAATTACTGGTGGCATTGTTACGTATTCACTTCAACAAGCCAGTGGTGGTGTGTTGGTCGATGCATGATAATCTACCTGCACATGTTTAGGAAGACCCTTACAAATTTTGGGAAAGTGTCATTCTTATCAAAAGATTGCCTTCAACAGTGCACACGGTCAGCGCTGTTGCGTTCCATTAATATTCCATTAACTATGATCAACAGCTATCAAAAACTATTCGAGTACGTATAATCCCCTTGAAGCCCTATTGAGCATTTTACAAGTTTCACACAATCCTTACCAAAACATTCAACAGAGAAATTTTCGTGTAAAATGATCAATGTTTTGTTACTGTAAATACGCTAATAATTTGTACCATCACTTGGATGGGATGTTTGTTTTTAAACAATAATTTATTTGGGTAATCTGGCAATTTGACGATCCAAACCTAATACTATCTACAAGTTTTATTTAACATTTTTGCACAAACATTACAAAGTAAGTGATTTCAATTTATTTGCAATGAATGTTCGATTGAAAACCAACCAAGTAGGGAACTTGAGTAAGCCCTCTTTCAAGAGCAAGTATCAAAGCAAGGTGCCATAACCACCTCAGCCAACCCACAAGCTCGTTTGAAAGAATCTATTATTCATAAGACAATACCCTCATTTTTCATACATTGTGCCACGTTGCTTGTACTCAAGGGAATTGGTACGATGTACGAATCTTCTATGTTCTTGCTCAACAAACCCTGCAACCACGGATTTCTATTTTTACTATGCTTATATATAGGCAATACATGAATCTTTGGCTGTTTGATATAATAGGTGTATTGATACCCCAAGTTAGAGAAATAATTGAATAATTTAAAACAGTTAGTAAATCATGTTTCATAATATGTTGAATTGACATTGAATATCGTAGTTTAGATTTTGATACTAAAACATTAGAAAAGAGTCAAGCAAAGGGCTTATACAAAACCGCAGCATGAGATGGGCCAGAAGAATTAAAAGCGGATGCGGAACAATGAGTATCGAGTAACAAAAATGGTTTTACAGGTGTGAAACGGGAATGAATGGCTGTTTTGTATCGTGATTATACTTTCTACTTGAATCAAATAAAGCAATATTCATTTTACTGTGGCTGGTCGTTCCCAACTAGGAAATCTGGTTTTGTGTACAACTGTTGGGGCAAAGGGCAACAGGTGCTTCCGGATAAAAATATTACTTGAAGTTTGAACGACTGTAATGCAAACACAGTCGTAACAATTCTAATAATAATGCATACTCAAATAACGCTTAATTCTATATCCACGTAACAAACTTGATATGAAATAGCGTTTCCTTACATCCATAAAACCAAAACAGCACTTAGTTCTAGTTCTAAGTTAGAACCACTATATATGTAACAATGTATGTATTTTGTACATATTTTTAAATAAGGTATGATGTACCTGTATGATGTCAATAAATTGAAATGTAAGCATTCGGAGTGGAGAAACAGTTTTCAGAGCACATAGAATCTATTAATCTATTTTATCTTGCAAAGCAATTTTGTATAGATTATTGTAGGTCCATGCGTATTGAATGTAAAACATCCTTCATCTAAATCTTGTAAATACTTGCAAAGGCATTATTCATTGTTTCATTAAAAATCGTCTGCCTGATTTAGTACATACGAAATCAAACATGACAAAAGTATAAAAAGAGCTTTAAATTATTACAAACCCACTTCATTATTTGGTGCAACACACGCCTCCTGCATTGGAAATTCACTTGCGTGTATTTTGTCAAAATTGATGGATATGTCAGCGATTGAAGTTTAGAAAACTTTAATATAGTTGTACCTCGAGCCCTTTTTCTTCCAATAGTATAATTATGTACTTTTGACGATAAGAAGTTTGTATAACGGTTTTCTACTTTTCAATATCATAAAGGATAGAACCCAAGCCTTTCCCCAACTGTTCAGTTACTTTTCATATTTAGAAAAACTGTCCAATTGAAAATCACGTAACGCCCATCATTTCATTGTGTCTTTTGTTACACATAATTTTTAATTTAAAATGTCTGTGCGATTGGTATAGAGAATGAAAAGAAAGCTCTTATTTTGAAGAATTCATTGAGATACATTGATACTAACTCCATTGCTAAAAAGGTTGCTTGTCTAGGCATGGATTGAGTGGAAAGCAGATCGATTTTTAATTTGGACTTACTGATTAAAATTTTACGAAACATGATGCTTCTGGCCACCGAAGGAGTGACTTCAATCACCACATTATGAACAATGTATACTTTCCATTCTGAAAAATATACTACAAAAAAGACTAATCTATAAACAGTGCAAAATCGGTAAGGTTGGTTGAACGAGACATACTTGATAATGTAATATATAGGAAAGCCTACTTTGTGCATTTTTTGTTCACTTCTTCTTGTTGATACAAAAAATGATTGAAAGGCTCGCCTTCCTCGTAAATTATTTATTTATTCTTAACTCCAGTAAGTATTCGTAATTCCTATTTGCCTTCTTGTGGAATCATCATATTGCGTATTTATATTGTGTTGTACAATCTATCACGATGCCCATTTTATGCTGAACATTTAGTTTTTTCGTCTTTTCTTCTGCTTTTTCATTCAGTTGGAATGAAATTGACAAAAGTAATTTTCTTCAGCTGGAATGAAATCGTAAAAATAGATCCCTTCCTAGAAGACAATACTTCACTATTCCGAATTCTTACCAAATGTAGTCTGGTCTGGTTGACCAGTACAAAGAACAAAAAATACCTTAATCAAAAAGTTTTGTTGCTGTTTTAATTTACGATTTCGTTGAATTAGATATGAGCATAAGCATAAGATATACGCTAGTTAATATATATTGCAAGAATAAATTACAAGAACAAGAAAATTTTCTTATCTGAAAGAATAATACTGAACTAACTGTATAATTGTACTTGAAGTTTGTTTCCTTTTGTTTTAGTTCGGTGAGGAAAAACAGTTTTATTTTGAGGATACATGAGCCTACATGCTCATTGTACAGCCACCTTATGAATTCTTCTACGTAAGTTATATGATTCAAAGTCTACGTAAAGGTATTGCTTGTCATATATTATGTAGTTTTGCAGAAGACCTTCAAATCCTGCAATAGAATGGTTCAGTATAAAATGTAAGACCAAAAAATAAAGTTTGGCTAACTTACTTCCAAATGCTTACAGGACTAGGTAAATGAAAAATGTGTGTATTTTCTTGACAAGCAATATCTGTACAAACAAACAAAAAGTTAGAGAATGAATGTATGCGTGCATGTAGATTGTAGTAATAAATGATGCACAAGCGATAGGAAAGAAAAGGGGATATCATTCCCTTTGTTGATACTGGAGAAAGAGATCCCTATTTTTCATGAACATAATAATCATCACGATAATAAAACTTGACAGAAGGGACTTGGGACTGATGGCTAATGCCTGTCTTTTCAGAGAGAATGAATCGCACAAAAAGGGTCCGATATTTCTATGGCTTGACTTTTAGAGACTTTTACTCCAGCGTGTCATTATCAGCCATATGTTTCAATATTTTCATGCTTCTATTTTGTACATATGTACGAACTACGAGCACACTAATAGCTATATATTGATGCACGCATGTTTGGGGAAATGTGAAAAAGTTGAACATTTTGGCAATGTCATAAATACGGGTTGTATAATAATGAAATAAAAAATAAATGCCGACCAGAAATCTGATGATCTCCATAAATATATTATAACTTGTGGCCATACTTTACAAACACTTGTGCGTGATAACTGGTAACATTTAGCAATAGCACACAGTGTTGCTCTTATCTGATGAAAGCATGAAAATGGTGTCGCAGTTGAAATTTTTACATGCTTCTTCTTAATCCTACTATGAGCCGGGATTCAGAATATATTTCCTTAAATTATTCAAAACCAATTTTTCTAGATAATGTAATGCATTATTGAGCTACATTTATGCAAAACTACAATTGTATCATGTTAAAGGATAATGTTCTTGTGGGTGTTATATTCATAAGTATGACTGAAGGGGTCAACAAAACTTTTGTCCTCGCGTAAATAAATGTGATACAACCATCATCAATGCTTCTAGCTGCCAGAAGCAATCAGATACCCCACAAGTGCTCAACTTAAGCCGTATATTTACTTCATTCTCTAGAAAGCTATGAAATATTGACGATGATATGGTGCGATATTGAGAATGATGTCGGTATATGCATTAGAAAAAAGTGAAACCTGTCAGTGCACTTATTATGTAACACGATATGATTATGTTTTCCAAAATATTTGTGCGCGGAAAGAATTCACTTGGAGGCTGCATGAGTTCATTGTCATTATAATTAGCGGTTGACATGAGGCTTTTCTACAGGTGATTTATGATATGTTGAAAATATGAAACCTGTGGTGAACCTTTAAACTTTCGGCGCAATGTGACGCATTAAAGAGTTGCTCAATATTTTATCATCTGCATTTTTTAAGGATTTAAAAAAATAAAATTTGTCAAAATGCCAATATTAGTAAAATTACTCTATTGTGTTCAGGTTCACCCCTTTCAATTTATGATATATTTGAAATCAGCAAGGATTTAATATGATATATTATGCAATATAAATTGGTAAAAATTAAATTTTAAGATTAACTTTGTAAAGATTCAAAGTGAAAACACCAAAAGAAAGGAAAAGAAATGGGAAGTAGGATGATCAATGGCTTTTTACAATTTTTGGTGGAAAAGGCGACAATTTATATTCTCTCCGGAAAAATCCGAGAGGTTGAAAAAGGGAAAGAAAATGTTGAGAAAGGGCCGAACCGAAGAATTCGGGTTCCTCCCTGAAAATGGCATGGCAGTGAGTAAAAGCAAAGCTAGTAAGTATCATCTTGTATAAAATATAGCGTTGTTGCTGCTGGTATATTAAATGAACACATCTAACTCACCACACAGCATTACAGAATTGTATATGTTTCTACCTTCTTTCGTGCCTGAAAGCTCTTAAAACACGGCTTTTTCTCTATTCATTCAACCGCATAGTAAATGTTGTATTGAGATGCCCGCAAGAAATGAAAAGGAAGCAATGGAAAGTTTTTGAGTTTTGGAAAGTGAAGCTCGAGGGTGTTTTGCGTTTTAGCTGCTCAGTGACGGTGATGCACTTTAGAGATACTTTTACGTATAAATGTTTTACAACGAATGACAACCAAATGTTGGGCTTGTAGAATGTTCTGAATTATTATTTTTTATTATTGCTGTCAAGAGAAGTTAAACAATACCGCAATACTGGGTACATGCAAACATACTCTTTTAGTAATTCATCCTAAAATTCGTTCATTTCACAATATAGTTTTTAATTTTTACTGAAAAGTTTCAAACAGTAGAAAATGGACAAGAAATATATCCACTGAAAAAGTGAAAAAAGGTATTAATGATTTCAAAAAGGGTTGTCTATTTGCATATACCCTTACGCATGGCATTTATTCTGCTATGAAAGTTTTTTCAAAATATGTATTTTAAAATAGCATAAAAAATTGAAAGACAGAAAAATATTATAAGTGTAAATGTTAGAAGTGGGAATGAGTACCTAAATGTTACACACATTATGCACACGTGAAAGCATACAAAGTTTTTGTAGTATTTTGGTTTTATTGTATGAAATATACAACTACTAGTAGTGGTATTGTGTGGAGTAGAAAAACATGACGATGTCATCAGAAAGGCAGTTTGGTAAAAGGAACCCACCCACTTCAATCTTCTTGATTAGAAACAGCAGGGAAACTCGAGGGTGTCGAATGGTTGCTCCGCTTTCTTTACACACACTTTCGTTCTGCTTTTACCACGCTGCCTTGTAAAATACCTACATTTGTACATATTCGTTCGTATTTTTCATACACGTCAATGATATTTTCGGCACCACTCTTTCTCTCCAGCATATTAAAATGGCTCAAGTACAAGTGCTTACCAGCATTACAACGAAAATGTGTTTCACTTTTTATGGAACAGCTTTCATCCATTCGCTACAAGACATTTGTCACAAAAGCGGAGTGTGTGAGGCAGAAAGAAAAGAAGAAAGGATAATAAATGGATGACTGATTCTACAAACACATTGAGTGTAGAGTTTATGTCGCACTGCACTTTTAATATTTTTCAATAATTATGATTACGGATATGTATATTTACTTTAAAGCTTCTTCACTGTATGTGTTCTTTAAAAACGGGTAATGTATAATCTGTTTCATTCGACAACTAGAAATTTTGAACAGGATCAGTCACACTTAACAATAAACATCACGCATCTTCCCATTTCCTTTAAATATTCACAAGAATAATGCCTATAATAAGTTACTCCACAGTAGTTTGAATGCAAAAGAATTCTCGCCTGCTTGACGATGTTTACATGACTGGTAGTACTATCATGATCATTTATTCATAAGACGTGCGTTGTTGTATTCTCTATCCATATATTATAAAGTACCTACCTGCAGCAACAAAGGATATGTCTCCTCGTCTGACGCGATAACTCCAGCAGCGTGTATGCTTGTAACTTTTTCATAATTTATGAGATGACTGTAGTCAAAATGTCAGATCGATCATTTTTCTTTATAATTCCCAAGAGACTTAAAGAAAGCATAAGTCTTTCTCCCCGCAACAGCCAAACCGAAAAGTATAACTGCTTTACATGCAACGTAACTTTCCCAGTTTACTATGAGACCAAGAGGGTGTCTAGTTGCCTTTATGAAAATACAGTTTCTGAATATTATGAATATCATATGTATCGACCTGAAACACTTCATGTTCATGCAAATTTATTCATTTGCATTTTCACCAAAGTTGAAAAACTATATTTCAAGCAAAATTTCACAGTTTTACGGAAAAGGCATGTGAATATATAGCGCTTTATTTTTGTTAAATTGTATTTATTATTTGTGTCTTTTACAATTATGCCTGGAAAATACAAAAGCTGACAACTTTGTAAATGTGTTTGATTTTTGTTTGCTTGAAAGTTTCATTCTTGGTATGTTTTCTTTCTCTATTTGAATTGCTCAGTGTACTGATGCACTGTTATCAAGTTTTTGAATGAACTTTTGGATGGGCAAAGGCGAAAGGAAGACAAAATGGAAAATGCTTTGTGTCAAAAATATAAGATAATCAGAGATACAGACCATATGTAGACCTATGCATCAAATCACAAAAGCTGGCGTTTCGGAGGCTTACCCATTCATTTTTTCTGAGACATGAAATGTAGTTCACTTTTTCTGTTTCTATTTTAGTACAGTACGCACTACGTGCAATACTGGTCTTAATATCCTTGAAGCCAAAACAACATACGAACATAAAGGGCTGCTTTTGTTGTCGGGAAAAGTCATTAGACTAATGACGGCACAGAGGGGTTTCCTTCATTGATCTGTCTGAGCAGGTTTCTAGCTCTGTCTGCGTCATGAATATTTTGAAGCAGTTTACTTACTACTTTACTAAGTAATGTCAAAGCTGGTTCATAAAGTTACTTCAGTATACTGGAAAGACAGCACAATACAATTTCAAAGTATGAGTTAAAAGTGGCAGCAATAATATGTATTTTTATCGAATTGCAGAAAATAAACCATTGAATTGGAAACATTGCATCGCATTTTTAACAAAAATGCAACAAATGCTATGAAAACATTTTCCGGAGCGTCTGAGCACATTTTGGAACAAATGTTCACTTTTTCTTCATTTAAACATTATGAACCCATGAAATAAGGACAGATTCTGAATTCTGACTCATGACAATGCGTTAGCTTATGTGGTCATCACCGTCGGCCAACATACCTGTGATAATCGTCAACCATGCATGATATCAGGTGATAAAATCTCGTTGCCTAAAAGTGAACAGATGAGCAAGAACTGGAATTATCCATTACAAACAATATTATTATAAAAGTAAGATCACAGATATGCACGCACGCACGAACAACCAGGAATACAACCCCTTTTATTGTAAACCGACAGATTATTCGGACGTGGTTGGTAAACGCGTCCATTGCATACACATGAAAGGGTTCCTGTTTCCTCTGCAGTAGATCAAAAATATCAATTTAATGCATTTTTAGTCATCAGGACACCGGGACTCATTTAATAAATTAGGAAATTACATCGATTTTACTTTTACTGCTACGCCAAAACATATTCAGTTAAGTGGCAAAATGTACTTTTAAAGCCAAAAAAACCAGGTAAAAATGTGTACTACATACATCAAACGTAGGTATATTATCAGATTCATCATGAGGGCCGGGGGCTTTAAAAGGTATAATGAAATCCATTGGGATAGGGGAGAACAGACAATAGAAATAAGAAATAAGCTGCTCTATTCATGATACAATGTGTGTAGATTTGTATTGTTGAAGAGTGAGTTTGTATTCTGTCTGTTTGTCTGCATTCACTCATTATGTTATTTACGGATTTTAAGGTTCTACTGATCTATTTCAAGTCAAAATTATTTCATCTTTTCATTGTCCTTTATATGATTCACACTACAATCGCATGTGTGTGGGTCTTCCTTTAGGGGAAATGCTTCATTTTTACAAGAAGTTGATGTATAAAACAACCTACCGTAATGTGCCGACATATTACATTATCGTTACCATTATCAGATTCTTTGAGATGAGTTATGCAACACCTGTTCCTTTTTAAGTGCGAGCTCCCGTTTTAATTCTCATTTTTATCATGTCACGCCATCCGGAAGTATTACATGCAATGCATGGGACGCGAAAAAACTTTCATTGAAGCTCTTATCATCTGCGCTGGACACCCGGAAGAATAGAATGTTGAATCTGTGCAGTTGCAAACAGAATGTACTTCAAGAACAAGCACAAAGCTATTTTTATAGAGATTTTATCATCGGAGTTGCTCAAGAAGAAGACGATCCACTAATAGTGGACCACTATGCAGTAAAGCTTATCAAAATACATCGTATATAAAAAGTGTCGCGCAGTTGAAGATATAATATACGATATTTGTATCAATCCGCATGATCGGGTTGATCGGATAATCTGATCTCACTTGTTGATAGAAAATTAGCGCACCGAAGGGACTCGAGAAAGAAAACAGAGTGATATAATAAAAATGTGTCCTTTTTTACTTCCCCATGAAAAGAGCCAGTCATGCTTCTCTAACTTGTCACTAGGAGCAAACAATGAGATAATCAAGCAGTTAAGTGCCATGAACATTATAACAAACTCCCAATTCCCTGTGCTGCTAATACAGTCCAGAGTGGAGTGGTGTAAACATTTAAAAAAGCTAGTCAAGTACCCTTGTCGTTGAATTATTACCGCTTAAACGACTGGCTCCCCTTTCTTTTCCCTGTAGGATGGATGACTTTTTGCTAATGCATTTTATTGTTATGTTTTATCATTGGAGTTTTGGAGTATGTGATCCTCTATGCATCATCATGCTCATCATCCGCATGACAAAATCAAGTAGCGAGTGATAATAAAACAAATGAATGAATTTAATGCTCCCAAGTTTTGTATGCTTAAACACTTGGTCCTGTCTGTCTGCTCCCCAACCGTATTTTTTGTCTCTGACTGTCTCTGCGACTAGGTAATCCAAGTGAACTCTAGTGATATGAAAACAGTAGAGAACGTAGGTTTATGGGTATTCTAAGAATACTATTCTTCCACTGTCACTAGAGGAAAGGTAGAAGGGTTACAGTGTATTTCTAAAATCAACAAGAACTCTCCTTGTCCTTGTTTACTTTTGTACAAAATAAAAAATGATCTAGCCGAAAGGACAAAGTAAATATTTAAAGTGCTTGAGTGAGTATATCATCTCCATCTGATAAGTAAATTAAAATGACAAATTGCAATCGAGTCGATTTTTAGTGCAAAAAATCTACATTCACTGCGCTTAATATAATAAGCAGTTTTACTTAATTATTTGCAATTCCATTTTATTTCCAATAAAAAGCAAATTTCGGATGACCCCGTAATTCATTGAGTAGTTACAAACCTTTTTTCACACCTCAAGCCCCATAATTATAAATTATGACATTGGCAATGAGAAAACCCAGTTTTGTAATTCTGGTGGACAAAGGGACAGGGCATGTGACGCGCACACGGCCGACACAAGACGGCGGAAATAAAGCAGGAATTTTACATTATGTAAAAATAAACAAACCCCTTTGAAACCACCAGTGAACCGCACGGTGTACACGGCTTGTCGAAAAGCACAAAGCATGGTCGCGTGTCTCTCATGATAAATGTTTTTCCTTTAAAGGATTTTACTTGTTTGGTCCCTTCTAGTGTATTTTGTAGAAATAATCTCTTTCAAGCTATCGTTATCAGTTTTCGTGAGAAACAATTTCAGATATTTCACTACAATTAGTTAGGATAATTTGTTAATGTTGTGTTGATGCAAACAGGAAATGATAGATTAAGGTGTATTTCCTACAGTATTCCTCGTGGGCGGCTTTCCGGCACGTGTAATCCAGAACATTGAGCAGCATTTTAAAAGTAGGTGGCTTTTTTATAGTTTTTGTGCTCGTGTTAAGTCCACCTCTACCATGTCCATCATTTCCCACAACAATGTAATGAAAATCACAGAACTGGGGTGAAACTGGTAAAATCATGTGACAACACACTGTACCTCCTCCAAATTTTATTTAAAAAACAATATAACTAGTAAATAATGAATAGTACAGTTCAAGACGCACATATGCAGTACTAAAATTTAAAATGCATTTTTGTACTGGGTGTTAGTGTTAGGAAAAATAATTTAAAGGGGACAGAATAATATTATTTTAAAATGCATTGGCCGTCTGTTTTCTGTTTATTGTTATATTTTTTCATAAAAACGTTTCATTAAATACTTAGGTAGTTTTGATAGTAGCATTCTGCATGTTACAAAAACGTAAATACAAGTAAGAGTATTTCAAAAGTAAAGAAAGCAAAAAAGAATAAGTCCCAGAAGATTGAAAGAGCACGCGTACATAAGCCTTTTTCTTTCCTTCAGCAGATAAATGAAGTATAAATTGAATCTGAATCCCTGAGAGACCTTGTACTGTACACGGTTTGTTGAGAGGGAAAAACTGTACTGTAAAAAAGCAGCAATGGTAAGTACAGGGGTTGTAGTAGAAGAACACAAAAAAGAAATGCCAAAAGGCAAGTCAACAACTTGATACGTAGATATAATGAGGACACAAAAGATCTAGGCTTGAAACTAAAGCCGATGCGATGGTATTAAAAAGAAAAGAAAGCAGGGATTTTTATATGAATAAAGGGAAGTTCATGAATCGTCGCATAAAAAATTAGAAAAAAAGTATAAGGAATTGTACACACTATTTGTCTTGTCGGGTACTCGCAATGCTTTCTCGGAGAAGTGGCAATTTGCCTTGCTTTCAACAGGACATGCGAATGGGTTGACAAGAAAATGTGAAAGGTAGTTTATGTTTGAAAAGAAAAAAATCACAATCTCGTACAAATTACCTCGGAGAAACATGTATATTATTATGCATATCATAATAATATTTCAATCCTCTTTTGTCTTTTTGTTATCTTCCCCACTTGGACTTGTCTACCGCTTTCATCTTTTTACTTGCTTGCATTCAGTGATAAAATTAGGCATATTTCTGCTCCCCATGAAAAAGCTCTAAGCAAAGAAAGTATGTAAGTTCATATGATTTTGCCATTGTCTTATTTACTTTGTAGTCTCTTTAAGTCTCAGGAGACCAAAAAGTAAGCACAGGATCGGTATAGCAAGAGCAAGCAGTTGAGTAGAAAAATCATGATAGGTAGAGTTGAAGTGGGAATTTTAATGAAATTATAAAGGAATAAAATAAATTTAGACGGATAGAAATACACATACGTACTTGTCTTGTACAGTTTTATTATTATGAACCTTGTTTTTAGAAAGAAATACACGTACGTTGTACGTACTTTTAGAAACTACACATATAGAAGCAACTGAAATTATTATAACAAACTGAAAGGATTTTTTTATTTGAACTTCCTGATTTGGCTATGGGAATAGGGATAAACAAAAAAATTGCGAGCAACAAGGTTGACTGCTGCTACTGAAACTAAATGTGTACAATATGCTGGCAAAAAGGAACCGGAGAAAAGCTGGAATATTATCTTTTCACATTTTTACGAACAGTCATTGTGCATTGGAGCAAGAGGATAATAATCCTTAATAGTGTAGTCTGGAGAAAAAGTGTAAAAAGTAGAGTAGAAAAGCCGACCAGTTCATTCACTTCCCTCAGACGCATCAGGGAACCAGTTGATGATGCAGATGAAAGTGGTGTAGTGGAGAGTGGAGTAGCAAGCCAACAGTGGCTTGTTGGCACATTAATTCTTCTCTGCTGATGTACATATTCAAGTAAATCCCTTGAAGGGCTTATATAAATGAAGAAGCCCCTGGATTATCCTACAACGGAAAGCGTATTATTGATGATGATAAATGTGCGTGTTCTTAAACACTACATGAAAGAACAGTGAATGAACAACAGGGCTTGTTTCTATATAATATTTGCCCCATGTGCTTACGAAATTCAGGTAATATGCAGGGATCTACGATGACTCAAAATCTTTTTGATAGGATTTTTGTTCAACTCAGAAAGATGGGAAATGTGTGCCTCTATTCCACTTTCCCTAGCTATAATGGGCGCATATAGCAAAAAAATGAGAATTGTATTTTGTATTACAGACCTTATCACAGGAAAACCTACCGGTAGCCAATTTCAAAATATTGTTTTGTTGGTCCTCCCGTGCTGCTTAAAGTAAGCAGCATATATTTTCATTAAATGATTATTGCAGCGATATAAAATGCAGAAGGGGAACGAGGAAGGAGAAGTAGATTGCAGACATGCATTTAGTCTGTCATATTAGAAAAGAGTAACCTTCATCAACATAAATATGATATTAACGAGAAATATATATGAGCATGGAATGCATTGCTTTTTGGGTGATGATTTTGGCAGTAGATTTTTGTGGCATCATTGCATCTTGCCTTTTTGACCGGTTAGTAGTCAATCTCGAGCAGTTTACTGAACCGTTGTAAAGTGCACGTAAATAGTAAACATTACTCATTACATTACAAAATGTTTTTGATTCTAACCTAAAGTAAAAATCGAATCATGTGCATATCCGTAATTCAAACAATGTCTTTATTGCTTGTTGCTCATAAATTTCCACACAGCAAGCAAGCATAATACTGGGTACTGGGTGTATCAATTTAGGAAGTTTTTAATTTATCTGATCATAAAAGTGAAAATCAAGTAAATTTTTAAGTGATGGGTTTGGTACAAAAAATCTCATTTTCATGGAGGAACTATTATCATATTTGTAAGGATGATACTGTATTCAGGGTGTATATTATCATGCTTTTAACAGGAATTTCAATAAAACAATGGTTTGTGGTTGTATTTTTCAGCGACAATCCCGAGGTGTGCTGGTTGTGAAGGAATGATTCTCGACCGATTTATCCTTAAAGTGGTGGATCGAACGTGGCATTCACGCTGCCTCAAGTGTGTCGAATGCGAAGCCACACTGGCTGACAAGTGCTTTCTAAAAAATGGACAACTATTTTGCAAAGAAGATTTTTTCAAGTATGCCATTCCACACAGTTCGAAGTAAATTTTTGGATGTTTATTGTACTCTCTCACTACTTATTTGAAATCTATACAAAATAAGCAAACAAAAATATGAACTAAAGTAGTGGCTCTTCTCTTGTTGCTTTTATCAAAATTTAATGTACAAGCACTTATTTATCTGTATTCCTTTGTTTTTGATTTCTTACATTATCCTTCTTAATACCTACAAAAAATCGTTTGTTGTTGGCTTGCAGAAGGTTTGGCACAAGATGTGCGGGATGCGAGCAAGGAATTCCTCCAAATCAAGTGGTTCGAAGGGCTCAAGACAATGTATATCATCTTCAGTGCTTTGTGTGCATTCTATGTAGTAGACAATTAAATACGGGCGACGAGTTCTATTTGATGGATGATAAAAAGCTCGTATGTAAAACGGATTATGAAACAGCGAAAGCAAAAGGTATGCAACTAGCAGGTACGTACAAAACGACATCTTCATACTTTAATCTTTTTAGTGATTATCATTCAATTTTTATCATTACAGATGGGAACGGTTGTTCAGATTCTGGAGGCGACACACCAAACAAGCGACCCCGCACAACAATTACAGCTAAACAGCTTGAAACATTGAAAAGCGCTTACAATGCTAGTCCTAAGCCCGCACGTCATGTTCGGGAACAATTATCGCAAGACACTGGATTGGATATGCGAGTAGTCCAAGTTTGGTTTCAAAATAGGTAAGTGAACACGTAACATTATTTTGTAGTGGACTTACTGTTTCACGATGCCCCATTTGCTTGTCAGCACATACAAGTAGTAGCTAAGCTCATTCATGAAGCTTTACTGCATTGAGCTAGAACGGGGTAAAAAAGCTGTTTCTATTTGTACTACTTAGCGTATTTCCTCTCATTGTCTTGAGAGAATGGCACTTTAGTAAGTGAAGCCCTGGTCTATTAAGAATTCTATTTGCATGCAACTTTATGTTTATATTTTATATACTGACGATGTGAAGTGTACGTAATGATGATGCGTCACAGTTTGATAGAGGAGTGTGTAAGCCTTCTAGTCCCACGGTTAGCACGTAAACTTTCTCTCCCGGGAGACATTCAACAAAGTCAGGGAAAAGAGGGACAGAGTTCTGGAAAACGTCGTGAGCGTACGAACGAAAAGACATCCCCTTTAGTATCTATTATCACCACCGAAAACGAAGCATGTACCTATGTCGGTACACAATATATCAAATAATATCACTTCGTATACTGTTTGCTATTGATTACACCGTCAAATAACAAGTACAGTCAAACCTCACTATAGTGGCTATGGTAGGGCGACCGGAAATATGGCCACTATAGAGTATGGACAGTATAGGTTATAGTGGCCTAGGCCAGTATAACTTGTAGTGGCTTAAGCCACTATAGCTTGTAATGCCGTACGCCGTTATAGTCTGTAGTGTCAGGGGTTGGTATAAAGGTTGTATTCAAAATGGAGCAGTATATTTCGAAAAAAATACACATTAGGGACTATTCAAATGGTATCCACGATAACATTATTTCAGATTCAGATTCTACCTACTCACGAAGTGAACCATCTTTATTGAATCAAATATTTACTCATCCACTATCAAATTTAGCTATTGCGTAATCAGTTAGCAATACACTGTAGACTAAAAAAATACACAGTTTTACAACAACAGTAATTTTCTTCGACAAAAAGTTGCCACGGTACTTAGATGCCGACGATTTTATGATTCTTCTATCCATTTGCTGAATAGAGATTGATAATTTTTCTGAAGCACATTGGTCGAGCGCTTCTTCTAATCACCAGTGGTTTTACCATATGAGTCGATCAAAATTTGCACGCAGTAAAACCGTTAGCCTATTCTTTTTTTGTGCTACACCATACTTTTGCTTCCGTTTGTGTTCCATCATAGAATTTCCATGACCTTCTTTGGCAATAGGCGAAAAAATAAACCTGTTTATCCACACAAGAATGATGGACAAACATTCACTGTCCAATCCCCAATGGATGCGGCATTAACTACACATCCCCGGCAGCGGTTTCGAAAACAATACAGTGCCTCTGTTTCAGTGTGACCATTGAAACCAATGATATGTACTGGGCTAGTTATGGCAATCTACGTACTTCACAAAAATTTTGGTCTACATTACAGTTGCAGGCAATTTCATTCTGCTTTCAGAAGTTCTGGATGCAAATTTTGCGCTACAATGTAGGATTTTGGCGTGGATCTATGCCTATTTTTAGAAATGTGTAATGCAATGGCCACTATAAACCAAGTTATTGCTTGTAGGGACCCTCAAATTTAAGCCACTATGGCGCTGTAGCCAGTATAAAACTGGCCATTATAAGCCTTGCTACCCTGATTTACTTTACATTACAGACCGCCAAGCGGCAGTGAATTACGCCATTACACCCGGGTCGCCAGTAAAACCAAGGCCAGTATAGTTAGGTTTGACTGTAGTGGAACAAAGGAGTTAAGCAGAAACCAACCAAAATCCCGAGACAAAGACAGTGACTGACTGGCTGATTTAATATGACCATCAAAGCCATGAACATCTAAGGCTCAAGCAGCTCTCCCTAGAACGCATTGGTATAAAAAGAATCATTATTTTACTACGCGAATCATTCATTGCCGTTCCGTTTATGTGTGCCTCTGCTTAATGGTACAACAAATACAAACGAGTGGTTTGACTTGTATGGTTTTTGGTTAGACTTGTAATGGACCAATTAATCACCCAAAAAACTCCAGAAGAGCTTCAATCTCTTTTATTGCATTTTGCTTCTAATGTATAGCTGAATATTCAATCTTATTACGGTTCATGTGTTTAGAAGTATCGGATTTCGCTACATTTTCTGCACTTTTTCATGGATTCGAATTTCGTGAAAGAAAAGGACATTTTTGTATTGGTAAACAAAACAGCCAAGTCGAATTGTCACTATGCTATGTTTTTTATATATTTTTTTTGCACCCAAGCAAGTACTTACTATTATTTAACAGCTACATAGAATATATAATATGGTACAGGCACTTTAGGAAAACCTTTCGATGCTTCTCGATGTGTCATTCCTCCGTGTTCTGATTCGTGACCGCTAGTCTAGAGGTGTGCTCAAAAAAATCCGTGTTGTATGGAACTATTAAGGTTGCATAGCATAATTCTAAAACGAATCACGTGAGCGAGAAAATTTGGTATACGAGAAACTAGACTACAATACATGCTTCAACATTTGCTATTTTCCAAATGGTGAATGTGAATAAATGATACGAATGGAAATAAAAATAATATGCTTTTCAAGCAAGGCATTTATACTGACGTATAAAAATTTGTTCCTGCTACTTCGTAGTTGTATTCAAGCTTCAACAAAAGGATCACAAAGTGGACTAGTATAAAAATCCAGTACGCTGCTCGGTTATCACTCATTTTTAGTCCGAGGAGAGTCCCTTATTCCTCAAAATTAAAGTGCACAACTTTTTATGTTTGCGTCCGTTTGCTCTTCTCTCTCCTTTTACTCAAGTCGAGAGAGAAAGCGAGCAGGCAATGTACACAGTTGTAAAATGACCAAACATATCCGTATTCAAACACGCAGGCTACTATGTCGACTAGTCCGACGAAGTTGATGATAATGTTTATCATCCACATCCCCATACTACTCGTCAATAATAAAAACGAGATCTGTTTACCCACCATAAACATTTGGGATGTGATCCGGTGACTCAAGTGGAAGAATTGAATTGACTTGGGTTCCGCTTGCTATGCAACCCAAAATCCACACAGTCCATTGTCTATTTGCTAACAGAGTATATATTGCTGTGCGTTCCGCGTCTGCTAAAAGCTAAACGTTTATTGCATCATAGCCAAGTCCAATGTGTTCTTCAGAGATGCTTTCCTTATGTCTTCAAATGTATGTACAGAGGGCCCCTTTTACCACTACACAGATGCAATAAAACCATCAACCAACAAACACCACTTTTCTTCCGTTTCGTTAAAAGATTTTCTTTTATAATAAATATAATATATAATATGACTCGTATGTGTGCAGTCAAAGGGAAAATTTTATGCGTAGGGACTCACCAGAGAATTCTGGTTGACTAGTAAAACTTACACCGCATTCGTTCAGACTTTTTATGCATTTTTATTGTCTCTTTCTTTTGCTTTTTGACGTTATAACATAATGTGTATATGTAGCATTTAGGAATGCCTACAATTAGTCTATTTTTCCTTAAGAGAAATGTGATGCAAAACTAGCAAGAGTTTTGAGCAGACTGCGGGAAATAGGCAATTGGTGACTTCAAGTATTTGCTTATATGAGAACATGATACACAATATTGGTGCTTTTGATGTGGATAAAAATATGCCTTTTTATTAGCTACAATGTTTTCTTTCAGAAAGCTGACTTTTTCAAGTGTTTATTAGACGTGAATTTTGCAGTCGATGCTTCTTTTTCCCTTGTGAGATCCAATTTGTTTTGAGAGTATATAAGGACTTTTGTTTCAGCAGATAGATAGGGGCAGGCAAAACTATTTGCTTAGAGCATTTATTTGCCTTAGTTCAGCAGAAAATGTTTTCAAACATCCCTTGTAGCCAACCATTTAAATCTGAAGTTGATTCAACTGGAAAATTAGTAGATATTACAGAGAGAAAGTTTAGATATCATGCCAGTAAAAGTCATGCAGCATCATAAGATAAAGCCAAAGCAAAGGAACTTGATATGATTTCTTTTGCATGACCACGTCATTGTTGGCTTCAATAGCAAACTTTCATTCCTAAGCAACTAAACAGTTTTTAAATGAAAATGAAAGCAGCAACATCATATATTGTTGTAAAAATACATATACTGTGGAAATCAGGGCGTTATTCGTACGGCGAACAATAGTACAGATCAGCGTTACCATCTTCAATGGATACAGTTGATAGATTGCCATTTACTTTACTTTTAATCCTTGCAATATGCAATCGATATACAAGTTAGAAGAACCGGTAACCACTAACCAAAATTAATGAATGGCCCAAAATTATTGAAATAAACGATTCCACAAATTTAAAAATCATAGGAATGTGACAGATTTCATTGGTGGTTGTCATAGTTTCCAAACAACAAGTTTACTATGACAGCAGAAATCCCTGGCAACATTTCTAAATTTTGAAATGTTTACGCTCGTTGTCTCAATGGTTACCTTAAGATGATCTAATAAAAATAGTAGTAAACAAAAGGAACCCGTATTCAATATTGAATGAATGAAATATTATGCAGCTTTTATTATAATCCTTTCCGTATTCAATAGAACATTCACTAATATAATATTTAAGAAATTGTATTTACTTCAACAAATTTTAGATTTTTGAAATTTTTTGTTTGCATTTTGCTGATTTTAATGAATAAAGATGGAAATTGCTATAAAAACTTTAGTAGCATCATATATTCAAAGACTGGAGTGAATAAACTCATTGTCGAAAAATAATCAACTTTGTATAAAATAGATCAGGCATGATTTAAAAATCTTTATACATTTTTATGAAAGTAATATTTGTTGTATCTGTATCAGTTTGCATATTATTATGTTTCTAATATGCATCATAATCTTTCCAGCAACAAGCCTACGCTAAAAAGGATTCAATTTACAGTACTCTCAGTAGACGCAAATATATAGCTGAAAAATCATCTTGTTCTGTGAAACCATAAAGTCTCGCTGTACCAATCTTTAAGGATTCACATCGTATACTTTTTCCGTTTTTTCATTCCTTTCTTTCGCTAAAACGATTCTCATATTTATTTTCTGTCTTGCCTCTTTCATTGCTACTATACCAATGCCCTGATGTTCTGATGTTTTCCATTTTATATCTTTCTCCCATTGACCACGGAGTCTTGGTGAACAAAACAGACAAAAGGGAAAACTATACGAAACCAACCTTCATGCACGAATCGCATGGGGTGTTGGTATTTTCCACGCCGTTTTTAGGGAGGGGAAAAGTTAGCGACAAAGCCTTATAAAGTTGCGCTAACATTACTACAACCGTAAGAAAATGCTCTCACTGATATGTGTGTACACATTTATTTATATGATCCTACCTCCTACCTTTTAGTGCTGGAAACGTAAGAGAGCAAGAAAAAAATTCAGGGAGAATAAAGACGAGAAAAGGGAGAACAAATGGGAATAAGGAACTTTTAGATACATACATTTTGCAGGTTTTTATGGCTGGAAAGATGATACCACATATATATGCCTTCCAACAACCGGTTTTAGTAGTTTCTTTTTGTATTGTGTATAGAGTAAAACTTTTTGGCAGCAAACTTTAATAGCACAAGTTCATATAAAGAATAGTCTTTGCACCACAGTACGTGAATTGTAACTTCCAAGTACATTCTAAAAGTGAAGAGGCGTAACAAAAAACGGATGTGTAAAATTGCATGACTTGTATCATGCTCCTAAGATGTAACAAAACGATGACAAGGAGAAAGGTTTCTTGTAAAAGAATGGAATGAACAAAAAGACAAAAGCTCTGAGAACGGAAACATTTTTCTAACTATGTAGCTGACTTTTGTTTTCTAGTCCCAGGTTTTGCCTGTTATATAAATGAAGAACCCTTTGAATGAATAAATTGTAAGAAAAGACAAGAAGTAGGCGGGATGAGAGCATTTTACTCTTCTGTTATATAAATCCAATGGCAAAAATTCTTGCGTAAATAGTGTGCCTAGAATAATATGTAAATGTTTATTGCTTTCTTAAAGATAGGCGTTTCTGGAAAGACGTTCTTTTCCTTCTTGTGTAATGTGCAAAGAACTTTACCTAGTAAAACTGTTTTACAAAAACTAAAAAAGTTGAGAACTTTAAAAAAGTCATCTTTGTATTCAGTTGAATTCATAAACATATGCATTTACGATAAAACTTTTCTATTTCTAATTCACACTCATGTTGTAATTTGAGGTTCAATCCATAAAGAAGTAAAAGTTGTCTACATCAAAGTTTGAAAGTATTGAAGAAACCTTTACTTATACTTACTTCATTTACATATTCATATGGAATCGAGAATTCTGTATCCACATCCTTAAAATTAATATGAACGTATAAGGATTGAAGAAGGGAAATGATATGGTTCCGTATGAGTTTGAACAAACATATTTTGGATATTTGTATTTCTAAAATAAGAGAAAAGTTACAGTAATTTTGACTGTTTAAATATTACATAATATTATACAAATAAAATAATAAAAATGTTAATGACAGCTTCGTTGTTATAATGTTCGAAGAGAAATATGACTGAAATACTGAAACATTCATAAATATGTGCTCCTCAGTCCTCATCTAATGATCAATATAAAAATGGGTACATGCAAGAAATCTCATTTGAAATAAAAAGCTTCTTCCATATTACATAGCAAATAAAATTATTATTATAAACTTCAACAATGATTTTATTTCATTTTACAGAAGAGCGAAGGAGAAACGTTTGAAAAAGGACGCTGGAAGGACGAGATGGGGTCAGTATTTCCGTAGTCTGAAAGGCAGCAATCGATCAGATGGCAAGGCCGATTTGATAAAAGATAGTGGGGATAAAAGCGACTCTGAATCGGGATTTAATCATAGTAAGTGACTTTTGTTGTAAGGAAAATCTATAAATATGACAAGTGTTCAATAAGCATGTAGACTGGAACTAGAATCTTTCCTTTTGCAAACTGTTTGCCTACTTAACGACTCAGCACTCCACAATTTACATTCCTTTCAAACTAAAACGCATTAGATAATGACACAAACATTTTCCACACACACGAAATGATACATGTATTCTGCTGCTTGCACGATATGTTTGCCCTGGATAGTAGGTTAACTTTGAGAATTCAGAGGAGTTTTAAAACTACATGAAAACTAAATATATTCTTAAATGTATGTATTGTGCACATGTTCTAAAAAGTTTACAGTTGTTACACTACGAGATACTTGCAGCTTACCATGTCGAGATCCAAGATAGTTTTGTTAATAATTAAAGTTTTCGTGCAAAATGACGGCTTATTCTGTACGCACAGCATAGATACCTATTCGACTGAGCCAGAGTTTGGGGTAATGTGATACATGCATTAAAACCTGTACAAAATTCATTTGTCACAAAAGTATTCTTATTTCAAATAAAATGTATGCAAATTCACAAAAATTATAGACGATTTAAAAGAATAGTTGCACATAAATTAAAATTCGGAACGAGTGCCTTGAAATGCTGAAGTAAACGGCGGTTTCCTATTATCTGTCTTCAGTATACGGAGTTTCTCTCTGGTTGCATTAGTATATATGACTAAAATGAAACTTCACCCTACAACTTGCATTTTTCCTGGAACTTTTATTTACGACTTTTCAGTTGGCGAGGAGGTATAGGGGTAAGAAAATATATGATCTGGTTTAAAACTAAAAATGTGTTGTATTTTATTTGAAGAACGTATAATAGGACGCTAATGTCGAATAAGAAGTGACGGTTATGAGAGAATCCCTTGAATAATTCATGAGTTTTGAGATAATGGAGAATGTATAGAAGAAAACTTGAATAACAAAAGATGACATAATGTTGTATAGCACAGGAACAAAACCAAGGATTTATTTGCATACTAGAGCTCTCAAAAGAACAGGGCAGCTATCTTGTAGGCGCAGAGTGCATTCATAATGCATGCATTTTAACAAGAGCTTTCACTTTATACTTCCCCTTTTATGGGAACATTCAAGTTTAACTGCGTTTGTGATCAACGCTATTTTCAGCTTTTTTATATATCGCATGCAACAAAGCTTGAGTCATAAAATGTTCTTCTCAGTTAAAGTTGTCTACAGTAAAACCTCAAAGATATTATGCATCTAGTCGACACAATGAAGTAAATCATATTTTCCTGTTTGAATCTTGTCCCAGGTGATCTTAGCAGCAACGACGGATTTGTGGATATGCCGGAAATAGGAGGTCCTCAGACGCCAAGCCAACATGGGACGTATGTGGGCTCGGGTTCTCCGTATGCGGTGGGAAGTCATGATGCTAGTGGTGGAGGTGGTGGAGGGAGCGGGGGAGGGTCAATACATCATTTTCCGCATTTTACCCCTGACGGAATTCCGGTTTACCCACCAATAGGTAAATGCACATCATGTATAAATAAGTAGTTTGACAAAGAGACTTTTATATGCTCAAGTGTACGTTACTGAAAGGTTTTATGTAATTTTTAGGTGGTAGTGGAGGGGGCAATCCCGTGCTTTCATCATCACCGGTAGGAGCAGGTGGGGACATTGGCCCTGTACCAAATCATCCGAATGGCCCTTATCAAGAATATCCTCCATCGCCCGCGTCATGGCTCAGTGATGTAGATTCCAACGCTAACCCGCAGTATTGACAGTCGTCCAGTCGAAGAAAGCTTACGAAACGAAACTTTATTTAACAAGAATAATATATTATGGTCATTAGAGATGTAGCGATGAGTATAATGGAGACGTTAGACATACAAGTCAAAGATTTCACACAACTTATTTTTACCTTCGTCACAATAAAATACGATAGTTGAGCTTGGAATAATGGCGTGTTTTACACTGCTATGAAAGTTTATGTAAAAAGTTTATGAAACCATACAATAATGTAATTTAAAAGTAAATAAGTTTAGTGTGTAAGAGGTTTTTCACTTATCGAAAGCTGTAAAAAAGTTAAGATTTTGTTCTGTTTTGTTTGAAATGTGAAAATGAACAGCACAACAATTATTTTAATGAATGGTTCATTGATGATAGTGTATCACCTTAATCACTTAGCTGTAGTAGTCGTTAGAAATATAGGTATTTGTATTGTCTGCTGAAGATCTCTGTTTAATTGCTTCTGGTATTTAAATCCCTATTCGTTATTTAATTTGATTTAAATACAGTCGTAAAGCGCATTGTACAATCTCACGTGTTGATCTTAAAGTATTTTCAAATAGTTCATGAAAGGATAACAGGATTAAGAATTGTATTATTTTAAGAATGGAGGTGTAGATACTTATTCTACGAAATCGGTCAAGAGTCAAAACACACATCGGTAAGCCAAGGCAATGTCATATGTACGTAGTTATTGTCAGAAAATCCTTACGTATTAAAATGTTATCGATATATGAAGTACAATAAACTTAATATTTAAGAAACAAAATAATATTTAAACAAGGAACATTATAGTGAAAACTTAAAATAAGAATGAATAGATGTGAAACGTGTATTATAGAGTAAGCATTTAAATGCACACTATTTATCTACTCGTTTAAATCTTTACAAAATACTAGAATATTCTATGTATTTCCGGATGTAAATGTTTTGAAACTTAAATATTCCATGAATGGAAGGATAAGATGTCCAATAGTCAATTTCTGTCGCAGCCATATAAGTTGTAAGCTACCTAGTCATAAATTACATCTACTATCTACTAGTCCGTTCAATCAAACGACCTGGAATTGTGTTCTGTTTCCCATTTTTGGTTAGTAATTTAGTGTCAAATAAAAACGTATAAAGTTTCAGTATTAACACTCGTTTGACGCAACCGCTTTGAAAGAAGCGAGATCTTTTCATTACCATGCATGCATAGAATATCCAATCCATGTCATGCAAGTATTTGACATGCCCTAGACATGGGCTAATCAAACCTCTAGAAAATCATTTCTACAAAATGGATTTTGTCACTATTTAAAAAGGCTTGGCTAAAATACCAAAAAAACCAAAAAAGCATCTAATATTACATTCAACTTTGGCAATTTTACAATTCATTGATGACATCAGTATTTTATTATGATGACATCCATAGGTTTTGGTCTGGTTGGCCATAGTGCAAAATATTTAAAAGTTGAACGTGGCTGGTTCGGTAGAAAACCTTTAGTTTGCAAAATAACAAATCGGGAAATCCATCATTGTACTCACCAATCCCCCAATACCAATCCAGTTCCCTCTACCGCAGAAACAGAAAATGTACAAATTGAAATCTTTATATTAATTCCAGATTTGCAAGTTGCAAATTACAACAGAACATAGAACAATAAGCATCATGTCATTCATCATTCAAAAACCCAAACGAATTCATAGTTATGCTATGCATATTTTATACATTATATAATGTCAAAATTACGAATCTTTATATAAAGATTCGTACATCGTAATTTTGTAAATAATTTTGAAACCCCCAATAGAACAAAGAAGGACTACTTATTTTCTGTATGTGCTAATTTCATGAAACGAACAATTACTATTTTCATGAATGAAACGCAATACATTTCGCAGTAGCACATTTCTCGTTCGTGGGTTTTCATGAGATTCGATCAACATCACCTTCCTCGAGTCAAAAACCACATAGCCTATGTGACATATGTATAGCAGAAAGCCGATCAACTGCTGCTGGATCATAATATCAGATGTGTACGGGAAGAGTGGCTCAGCTTTCCCTTGTTTTGTTGTTCAGATTATCCCTCTCACCGGGAAATATGTAAAGGCTTCTCCATCCAAATAAAAAGTAAATAATAAACCTGCCTTTTTTGCCTCTCTGCATCTCGAATCCACACAACTCAAATGGCCCGTGTTTCCAAACACAAAAACACGTTTAGCATTTACACAACTGTCCATGCTAAATGCTGTAATTAAAATGACACCAAAGCAATGAAAGTCACTTAACTCCCTTCCCAAATGAAAGTCTGCTGATCGGAGAAACGGTGCTTTCATGATAATTGTATACCGATTAGTGAAACCCTCTCTGGACTAAAATCATGGACAATGAAGTTAGTGACAGTTAATAAATCCCGTAGAATTTACCCCAGAAACATTTTAAAGTGCTTCACAACCGCACCGTGAGAACTAAATCATTACAAATTAATTTTTCATGAAATCTACAAGTTCAGACAGAGGAAAGGTATGCAAACTTACATTTGAATTTTCATGACCTGTCATTTCCCCAAACTGCTGTACTTTCGGAGGATATTTTTCAATGTTAAATTGGTTTTTGGGAAATCTAGTTGGGGCTGAATGCTTCTAGTTCCATTGTTGCCTCTGGTCTGTACAAAGACAGAACCATTTACCACCCAAGGAACCCGTTTAATCTTTGACGGCAGGGGAGCTCCACTCGAACTGCAACTGATCTGATAACCATGAGCAGCCATAAGCGAGAACGGGGGAAGAAACTGCTCAAGCCTCACGCGCTGGAAACGGAGGAGGACGAAGACACTAGTTCTGGTATCGACATTGCAGTTCTGGAGAGGCGCCTGGAAGGCCTCAGGGACACGCAAGAGAGTGTCCAGGGCTTATCTCTTTGGTGCCAGACAAACAAAAGACATTCTACCATCATTATTGAGACTTGGCTTAGGATACTAAGGAAAAGTACGAAATCATGATAAAGTTGGTATTATTTTGTAGGTTTGGCTTTTGCAAATATCTTCTAAGCTGAATACTACTTCGTTTTTTCCAGGTCCGGTGGAAAAGCGCTTGACGCTATTTTATTTGGCTAACGATGTTATACAACATGCCAAAAAGAAAAACGATCCAACAGTGGTTAACCAATGGGCCTTTGCTGTGCAAAAGGCGACACCTCATGTGAGAACACCATCCTCAGTGTCAGCAGCTATTAGTAGAATATTTAAAATTTGGGAAGAACGAAGTGTGTATTCAAAAGACGCGATTGCAGATTTACTTGCGTTGCTCAGTAAGTTGAATGGTATTTAAGTATTTGGTACTCAAGGTTTAGTTATATTGCAAATTGCAAGAAGTTGTTTTGCTCACATCAAACAGATAATGTTCCAGCAAAAGACCGTGTCGCCGAGACCAACAAACCAGAGACGTACACTGCATCAGCGGAAAAAGTGTCTGCATTTCAACCCTCGTCTTTGATCTCAAAGGTGAAGCTTGCATATAGGCTAAAATCTCATTTGGGAGTCACCTTCCGGAGTAAAAGATTTGTAGATATGGACATGGAAACTTTTAAGACCATGATAAAAGACCGAACGCAGGGTCACGAGGTGGTGCAGGAGGTTTCTCAGTATTTGGAACAGCTAAAGGCTTCGGAAGCAAAACTTTCTACGGAAGTGGAAGAGAGACGGAAGATCGTTGAGACGTCTGAGATAGCTTTAGTTTTTTATGAGAATGTGCGGGGCGAAGCAAAAATTGTGAATGCTGCGTATAAAAATTTCACGACGCGAGTTATGAATACAAAGGAGAAAGTGGACGAAAAAATTAGAGCATTTGATGGTAAGCAAATGAACAATTAGCTGTTACAAGTAAGGGAATATTTGGTAAAAAGGTTTTTTGATTTGGTTGTTAGAAATGGAAGGAACGATGAGTCCTGTGCCTTCTCCTCCAGCTGCTGCTCCAAGTCCACCTCTGGACGAAGACGATTTCGGTGTACACCCCGCAGACAAATGTGGGAGTGGATATGTGCCTAGTAATTTAAATGCCGCAGCAGCAGCATCATCCTACATTGAAGTGATTCAAAATCAAAATACCAAAGAAATTCCAACTGAGCCTACAAGCAGTATTGAACCGAATATTCCATCACACGGTTCTACTTCGAATCCTTCTTCACTTCCCTATCTTTCACATCATGACAACAGTCAAACTGTAACAAATCCGTACCAACAAGCAATAACTTCAATACAACAACTTCAACAAGTGCAAGCCTGGTCGACCAGTGGTATAGCAGATTCGTATGCTACCATGTCGATGTCTTTTCCAAACCTGAACTTTATGCAACAGTTCCAACAGCCTTCATTACCAATCATGTCTACCGGGTACGGAGTTCCGTTGCAATCTCCGTATGGAAATTTGGGATACGAAACCGGAAATTTCCTACCTACGCAACCGGAGCATCAGACATCGCCTCCGTTGCCCCCGCCAGATTTATCATCGATACCTCTGCCTCCTGGACCAAATCCACAACCTCCACCACCCTTACCCCAGGAAGCACCGCCTGAGCAACCGAATTTGTACACAACCCCACAACAGCCTCCTCCTCCACCAACCAATCCATTCGACGCGGAGTATGATCCCTTGTATCCTCAACATTCAAACTTTTCCGAACCTGCAGGGTATGACACTACGAGTCATCAGTATAACTCCCAACCATCGCCCAATGACATTTCACCACAAACAAGATATCATCCGTACAACAACAATCAGTCACCCAGAGGTCGACGTTTGAGTGGCCCTGGGAATAACGCTCCTACCAACAACAGATATTCCAATAACAATACCTCACCAACTGGATCTCAGATACCACCCCTGATATCAGAACTCAGCCCAATGGAAAGGTTTTCACAGTCCCTTAGTAAAAACAGAAACCCAAGTGCTAACAACCAATCGGTTCCGGAATCTCCTGTCAACTCAGTAGGTGACTGGTCTGCGTTAAAAAAGGAAGAAATTTCACAGTCAAATTTTGTGCAATCTCAAAATCCGTACTTTACCAACAACTCATTCAGTGACTTTGATGAAATTGGTCACTCTCAGGACGGTGAGCAACACAGTGTTAAAAACTATCATAATTTTTATTACATTTCATCATGTTTAACACAAGAACAAAAAATTCGATGAACGTAATATTTATAATATTAATTATGTAATAATATTTGTTGCAGGTTTAAATGGAAATGATGGAGGAAGTGCACACGAGCCTTACATACCCCAGTCGAATAATATATTTGATATCGTTAATCAAGCCCAACAACAATCTAACGTCAGAGGCAACAATCGGGGAAATATGAATAGGGGAAGCGTCAGAGGTATTAAAAACATGAACATGAATGCAAGGGGTCATAATCGAGGAGGAAATCGAGGCGGCATTCAAACTCAAAGAGGATTTCCTGGAGGATTCAGAGGCTCTAGAGGAAGAGGGATGGTTAGAGGAGCTGGACCTCCTCGTGGCCGTGGAGGCTTTTAACTTTTTACCCCATATTTAAGACTGCCAAACCGTGGACTGTGTAATAATGTGGACTTTGATGGAAAGCAAAGAGAAAGCTGGTCTTCACCACAAAAGGCAATAACAAAAATGAAGATCAAGAAGATGTATTTTAGCAATCCATGTCATTCTGATTTTAATTCATGGTTGATTTCTCCAAGTTGCATGTAACTTGAAATTATGAAAGCTGATTGACTGTGACACTATCGGTTATTGTGAACAGGTCAAGTCGAAAGTTTGCAAAGCATGCAATGTGGTAAAGTGTAAAAATGTGTAAGCACAAGTTTAGTAATATAACATTGCATGAACTGTATAGTATATTATAGAGTTGCTAGCAATTTGTCTTGTTAAGTGTGAAATAATATGTATTGTTGATATTATTGTACATAATATATTAAAATGTCGCCTTTCAATAGTTTAAATTGTGCTTGTGCATGTAGGTAAATAATATATCAGACTACTATAATTAAATGAAATAAGATCGTATACAAAAAAGTCAAGTCAGAATAAGTAAAGACGTAAATGTTGAATAAACAAACTTCGTTTTTGGTTTTGGTACGAACGCTGCTTTAAAAATATTACATATACGAATGTAGAGTATGAATTTGTGATGAGGATTATTTTAATTCATTTGACACTCGTAAAAGAGAGAAAATTAAATCAACGGAGAACCATATTTTTATTCTTACGAAAAAACGGAAATACAGTACAAGCATTTCATTGTTTTTATTCTTTCTTTCCCTTGGATTTCTTTCTTGGCTGCTGGGACTTCAGAATGACGCTAGCACGAACCAGGGCGGCCTATAAATACAAATCATAATATAATTTCATAGTTTTTACTCAATCCTTAAAATTCCATCAAGTAATAGATACTTAATTGTAAGCGCATTTTCAAAGACTAACCTTGGTGAGGTCCTTGCGATACTTGTTCTTCACCAACGTGTTCCTCAGTTTCTTCAAAGGCCTTCTGAAACCGGCGTGCTTCATCTTGATTTCCGAGTAGGTCTTTGAAGGTCTGCCCTGGGCCTTGGGTTTCTTAAGGACTACGACAATACCTTTCTTGTCTGGAGCAAAGTTTACTCCAACCGTTTTCCGTTGAACCAATCCACTGTAGCGGAATGAGCTTTTGTTGGTGAGATTGTTAGGCTCCTGAAAAATAGATTAGAAACTTTTTAATTAGAAATTGAAATTTGTGAACAATTTGTTGTAAATTTGCTTTTCCTAGTCAGTAGTAGCAAATTAGAAATCATAATAATCAGAGATCTTGGTGGTTGTATCATCATACATAAAATGATATTGGGTAAGGTTAATAGTCAAGTTTACTTACCACACTGAATGGCTGCTTAACATTTCTCACTCTCTTCAAGAAAGCATTGTTGTTCCTAACAATCAACCAGTTGAGATGGGGGGAAGCCATTTTTGGGCCTTATAATTAGTCCTATAGAAAAAGAAATAAATTAATGGAACTTGCGACGTAAGTTAATGATTTGCTGGCAAAGCTTCAAATTGTCGATTTTTCAATGAGTTTGGATTGAATTGATTGGATTTTTCTCAGTGATGCTGTGCATATAGTGCAAATTGTACTAACCTCAAAACTCGGTAACTCTTCAAGTAGTGCTTGGTCACACTGAAGTGAACTACTACCTTGACCTTGATGCTTACTTGTATCTTCTCGCTGCTTAAAATCTTGCGAAATGCTAAAAAGTTCATGAATACGACTGGAATCCTGAATGACAGATTCAGCTCCCACTATCTGAACATCTTTCTTAAAATATGAACCCTGTACCAGTTTTGACTTTTCGTCATCTGTCATTTTCTTAAATGCCATACACCACAAATGTTCCAACTTTTCAAAGTAAATTCGCTTAAATCCTATCAACGTCATTCCTATCTTCATTTTTTTCATAAGAACGTTATTTCCTTTTGGCGTCACCCTACTAGAATCTGGTCTTAAAACAAATAGAATTCCTCCACTTCGCAACAGTTCATACGCTTTCCTGCAACTTTCCTCCCTTTGCTTGGCGTCTGCCAAATACTCCAAGAAATATGAGAACACCACTACCTCAAAGCAATCCTTAGGCAGACAAGTGAGCCGTCTATACTGTTCTTGTTCGGTTTGTAGAGCCCTTTGACCTAATCTATTTTGAAGATACGTTGCAAATGAATTACCCTCAAGTTCTACCTCTTCCTTCATAATTTGCAATTCTACCTCAAGAAAGTCACACTGAAAAATCTGATCCTCGAAGCCTGGCGCAGGGCACAAGTCAATTGCTACAATGTCAAAAATGCTTTCAAATCTGGAAAATGGATTATAGCAGCTTCCTACGTCAAGTAACCTCAGTTTGTCTCCACTTGCCCCAAACCTGTCTTTAAAGTATTCTTGGCAGCAGTGCACTACCCATTCTAACCTACATTTCAACTTTACACGACCTGGCCCTTCCGGAACACTAACAACCGTGTTCGGAACTATATTTGCCTTAACAGCAGCTGTAGATTTAGCATTTCTCGGTTCCCAAATCTTGGTAGCAAGCTCATGCATCGCCTTTGAGTATTCCTATTTTAACGTCAATTTAAATTAACGGTTAAGTTACACTCTTGCATAATGGACCTTTACTTTAAAATACTTCAAAACACGAGCACCTGCAGCGTTTTAAAATCAGAAGTGTGCTCCTTCCAAGCAGTTTGCCAATCCTGTTCATCTTTAGCCTGACTTTTGATTACCCTAAGCTTGTCATGTACTGAATACAGCACAGACACTAGTTGCTGCTGCTCCTCACTCATCTTTCAGTTGTAAAAATAGTTAATCAAAAGTAGGAAACTATCCAGCAATTAGCGGAACTGGAAAGCTAGATTTTCAACAAAATCCTAATATTACCAAAATACACGCTATTCGGATTCCCTACCACTTTACACAAGATCTGAACACAGAGTGCCAGTGTAGTTCCAAAGCCTTGCTTTAGAGTTCCGCCAAACCGAATTTCTCCTCAAAATTACTCCACTTTTAGCAGTGAATTAATTGGTATCTTACGCACAAAATCGACAATTTGAAGCTAAAACCAGGTAATTACTTAATTAAGTTAGTTTCACAATTAAATGTGCTTACCTTTTGAAAGAATCCTTCGGAAAACTAAACAGAGTCTGTACCATACAATGAAGTAGAGGCAGGAGCAGTTCTTGACACAGCACACATTCGGCAGATTTAGAAGCCTGCATGCTTTGCTCAAATTTATCTGAGCCACGAAAGCTGAATCTTGTCTGGGGCGAAGTGGACACGAATAAAGCGTCTTCTTTGTTCCGCTACGCATTAGCAAGCGTTTTCTGACAAGAATTCAACTTCCAACTTCAACTGCTTTCATAAATAAGGTCAGCAAAGAAAGGATGTTAATCCGACTTGAAGGGTTAATTAATTAATTACCTATGGCAAGTTTATAAAATAGTAAATCACTGATTTATAACTATCTGTTTATTTGCAGATGGCAGAAGTTCCAAAATTGGCGACAGAAGCTGTGCTGGTGCATAGTTCAACGCTTCCGGGTTATGAGGAGGTTGTGAAAGGTTACGACTGGTCGAAAGGTGCTGATTTTTCAGCAATTTTAGATTCGTATCGTACATCGGGGTTTCAGGCAACCAACTTTGGACTGGCTGTTGAAGAAATTAATAAAATGGTAAAGATTTCATACTGATGATATGATTTAGTAGAAAGGTGATACAAACAGGCTTATTCATCATTTCAATGATTTATTTGTTCAATTTATTGCAGATTAATGCTCGTAGTGAAAAAGTCTTTGATGAAGTAAATGGAGACCACGTACAAGGCTGTACAATATTTTTAGGTTTTACTTCCAATCTGATATCCTCTGGACTAAGGGAAACACTCAGATTTCTAGTCCAGCATAAATTCGTTGACTGCATTGTAACAACAGCGGGTGGAGTTGAGGAAGATTTTATAAAATGCTTGGCACCCACTCTGTTAGGTGACTTTAGCTTGAAAGGGACAGATTTGAGGGAGAAGGGGATCAACCGAATTGGAAATCTACTGGTTCCAAATGATAATTACTGCAAATTTGAAGATTGGATATTGCCGATTCTTGATGAAATGGTTAAGATACAGAAAGACTCAGGAGAGGTGTGGACGCCCTCAAAAATGATTGCAAAATTAGGTAAGACATCTCTTGAAAATGCCTTGTGCAGATTCATAATGAAATCGGTTTTGATGTTGAAACATTTAAATATGACTTAGGGGAGAAGATCAATAACGAAGAATCAGTTTATTACTGGGCTTGGAAGAACAATATTCCCGTTTTCAGTCCAGCCTTAACGGACGGATCTCTGGGAGATATGATGTTTTTCCACTCATATAGAAATCCTGGCCTGGTGGTTGACATTCTCGGAGATCTCCGTCAGCTAAATACTCTTGCTATGCGTGCCAAAAAGTCGGGCATGATAATTTTGGGAGGAGGACTAATTAAACATCATATTTGCAACGCCAACTTAATGGTAATAAAAACTATGCTGTAATAACTTGACGATTTATTTAATGCTTTAGACATTCAAATTCATACATCATTTATATCCTAATCCTATGCAATTTAGAGAAACGGGGCGGATTATGCAGTTTTTATAAATACGGGACAAGAATTTGACGGGAGCGATTCTGGGGCGCGTCCCGACGAGGCAGTCTCATGGGGTAAAATCAAGAAGGATGCCCAACCCGTTAAACTCTACGCAGACGCCACACTAATGTTTCCACTCATTGTAGCAAAAACATTTGCTAAAAATGTTGAACCGCAGAATAAATAAAGTTACTAGTAATTACCAACTTGCACAATTCTGGGATTATGTAACTTTTTATTGCAAAATTAATTAGTAAATTTAAATGCCGAATATATTTAAAGCACTGAGAGTACGTTAGCACATTAAGTTGAAGCATCATTCATCATCATCATTAGCTAGCCACTTTACTTTGTAGTAGACATGCATGCACACGTACGCACGCACGCCAGAGCAAGCAGAGTAGCCGGTACATGTCGAGAAGAAGGCGGAGTGTTTGGATGCACAAACGATAGCAAACATCTGACGTCCTCTTCAGATCGTATTTTAGTCGTAAACAAACTTTTCGTCCTCTTCAGTAGTTCAGTGTTTCTGTGACCAGTTAATTTTTAAATTGCTAATTCATCCAAGTTTTAATTAAACTTTTAAATACAAACACGTGCAAGCTCTTCGGGTGTCTTTTTCTGCTTGCAAACGGGTTAGGATTTTGCCGTTTTATTCACTTTATATTTAGCTTTACCAGCTTACTTTCTAGAAGTATAACTAACTGACAAATTGTGCAACTGAATTCACTAAATTGAATTCGTTGTTCGATAATAATAATGCAGAATAATTAGCAGTTTGATTGTTGCTGAAAAGTTTTCAGTGAAAACACTGAACCGCTGATCAGTAGACGCCGGCGAAATCCAGACGAAGAGTGAAATCTGAAGTTTCGGTTCCGCCGCTCCGATTTACTGTTCACTGTTCTTCTTCCATTTCCATCTGTTGACCTTGTGACCTGGTGGCTCCGCTGTCTGTCTGTACGTGACCTCTGAATTTTAGCAGTCAGTTCAAGATGAATCGAGCAGAAAAGGAAAAGTACATTGAGAACTTTGAGTATTCCTTCTGTGATGACGTCAACAAGTACGAGAAATTGTCTAAAATTGGACAGGGGACCTTTGGGTAAGTGCTTACCAACAAAAATGCATTAAGCTAATTTAATATATAATGCATTTTGATGATTTAAATTAATGACTAAAATCCTTTCTTAATTTTGTGCTTGTCAGAGAGGTATTCAAAGCCAGGCATAAGAAGACGAGAAAATTTGTGGCCTTGAAAAAGGTGCTAATGGATAACGAAAAGGAAGGCTTTCCAATCACAGCGCTGAGAGAAATCAAGATTTTGCAACTTTTAAAACATGAAAATGTTGTGAATCTAATCGAAATCTGTAGAACAAAGGCTAACCAGAATAACAAGTACAGGAGCACGTTCTACTTAGTTTTCGATTTTTGTGACCATGATCTCGCTGGACTGCTTTCTAATGTAAATGTCAAGTTTTCCCTTGGAGAGATTAAGAAAGTTATTCAGCAGTTGCTTAATGGATTGTATTATATTCACACGAATAAGGTAATGTAATATTATTCCTATTAATTGTATGTTAATATCTTCGTTAACTTAATAATCCTCATGATGAATCATAATTTAATTTTGCTTGATTCCATTTTTTTCTACAGATTTTGCACAGAGACATGAAAGCAGCCAATGTGCTTTTAACCAAGCAAGGAGTACTGAAGCTAGCTGATTTTGGGCTTGCAAGAGCTTTTAGCATTCAGAAGAACCAACCAAACAGGTTTGGCTTCACAGTTACTACGTTTTTCTGGATTTCTGAATCTAAATCAAAAGCTTAATCATGTTTTAATTTGGACACTTTTAGGTACACGAATCGTGTAGTAACTTTATGGTACAGGCCTCCTGAACTTCTGTTGGGAGAAAGAAATTATGGACCATCTGTGGATATGTGGGGTGCTGGGTGTATTATGGCGGAAGTAAGTAGGATTGGTGTTTGAAGCTCTAAATTAGCAGCTTCGCAAAATCCTGTTTATTTCACATTCACATTGTTGTGATTATATAGATGTGGACGCGGTCGCCAATAATGCAAGGATCCACTGAACAGCAGCAGATAACGCTTATCTCACAGCTATGTGGTTCCATAACTCCTGAAGTTTGGCCTGGTGTTGAAAGCTTAGAGTTGTTTAATAAGTTGGATCTACCCAAAGGTCAAAAGCGAAAAGTAAGTGTAATTGTATATATTTTATTCACATTTCATTTCACAGTACATATTATATTTATTCCTCTGACCAAAATTGTTTTGTCACTTTTATAGGTGAAGGACAGACTGAAGTTTTACGTCAAAGATTCATTCGCCTGTGATCTCTTAGACAAGCTACTAACATTGGATCCTTCAAAGCGCGTTGATGCCGACGAAGCGCTGAACCACGACTTTTTCTGGACTGACCCCATGCCTTGTGATCTTGGTCCTATGCTTCAACACCATTCGCAAAGTATGTTCGAATATCTGGCTCCACCTCGTCGTCCAGGAGGACCTCACGTTCGACCTCAACCACAGCCCGCACAGGCTAAGCCTCCTGCGGATGTAGGATATCATGATAGGGTTTTTTAGGATTAAAAGATTCTTAGATATTCGTTTTTCCATTTAGTAGGGTGTTCCAATTCAAATTCGTTCAAGTTTAGAAAGTTATATTCGCTCATTTGTACCTCGACTTCATACATATAGTAGAGAAATTGACTACATTACAGTGTATCCGCGCATAAATATATGAAAATAGTAAAATATAAAAATACTTAAAATAAAAGATATTGAAGCACTGCTTCCGAAGCAGTTAATAAACATCTATTGTAAATTTACATCAAAAAAACATGAATAACCAATAACTATTATTACCAACTGAAATATGTAGGAAATCCTTACGATACTTATATTTGGAAATGTGTTTAGCCAAATTTCTGTATCTCGTGCAAGATTTCAAATCAAAATACTGTTTTATAGTTCCATAATTTTAATTAATACGTAATAATATAAAATATTTTTTCATCACAGCGTACATGTAATTCATGTATTATTGTATTTTAATGCATTGTTAATTGTATTGATATTGATCAGTAAATGGAATAAAATATTTTTTATGAAGTTTCATAGTTCATTTAATTTATTTTCATCATCTTCATGTTTTCAAAGAACTGGTTTAGTTTTATGTATTGGGCGGCTACCAAACGCTATGCGACATCCTATGCCAGCAGACGTGGCTCTCTGGCTCCAGTTTCCCCATTGTGCATGGAGCCAACCAAGCTCAGCTTGAAATTTTGACTTTTTCTGCTTCTTCAGTTGCCTCTTCTACTATTCCTCTCCAGATCACAATTTGCAGCTTTTGAATTCTCGGTTTGGAAAAGCGTGTGCATTTAATTTTTCTAAGCGCTTTTGATCGATTAGGATTCGATAGTGGATCTAACGGTTGTAATTATTCGGTTGTAAGTGGTAAGCATCATCACTAATTCAACTTCAGCAAGCTGAATTTATTCAATATTTTGTGTTGTGATTGTGGTATACGCAGCAATAAACCGGGTTTTCGGTTTTTAAAGGTTGGAACCCAACAGGTTTTGTGGAAATAATGTCGGACGACGAGGGTGTTCCTCCAGGTTGGGAGAAGAGGGTTAGCCGGTCTACGGGTAATTTTTACATTTAAATTGCTGCTTCTGCATGCATGTACTGACCTGAGTTTGAAACTCACAAAAAAAATGATATGGTTGTATAAGAATTTAATTGATTGCTCTATTTCCTATTAGGCCAGGCGTATTACCTGAACATTTACACAAAGGACAGTCAATGGGACAAGCCAACCAAAGCTGCTGTACCAGGGTCGCCATCAGGACCTTCCAAAATTCAAGCAAGTCATATCCTCGTGAAGCACCGAGATTCCAGAAGGCCGTCTTCCTGGCGGGAGGATAATATTAGTAGGACAAAGGACGAAGCTCTGGAAATCCTGTTGGGTTACCGAGATAAGATTGTTGGCGGAGAAGCGTCCTTTGCAGAACTTGCCTCTCAATACTCAGATTGTTCCTCAGCTAAACGAGGTGGAGACTTGGGTCCTTTTGCTCGAGGTAAATAAAAAGCTTAAAATATTGCGTTTTTCAAGTGAATTAGCAGCTTAAGCAATCAGTTGCTAATTCCGCTGTTTGGTATTCTCTAGGTGCAATGCAGAAGCCCTTTGAAGATGCAGCGTTTGCTCTCAAGGTTGGAGAAATGTCTGGACCTGTGTTTACTGATTCGGGAGTCCACATCATACTTCGCACTGAGTAGGTGTACTGCGGAGCAATCTCTCATTGAAAGTCGTGTCAAAATGGACTTGATTAGTCTAAACATTAATGAATGAATTGTAATTATGCGTATCTTGTTAATGAATGGCTTTTCCTGTTCTTTGAAACGAACCTGTTCTTCCGACCCTGTAAATTTTATTTGAGACATGTTAATCATTTTCTACAAACTATATGATATATATGGTATACATAAATATGATTTAATTTAATTATTGCATATTATGACGTTTGTATTTGTAACATGTGATGCGTTTAATAAAATGCCATAGTGTGGCATATGTTATCACGTAATTAAACTTTAAACATAAAGGTTATATATTAGATCGCTTTTGGTTCTGTGTTAGTTGGCTTTGAAAACGTGGAAAAACTAGTCCAAATTTCGATTCTACACCAGAAAGAATGGGAAGGGCTAAGGCGTAACCACCAATATGATCAGGATTTTCGGATTTTATTTGGTCCACACTTGTTATTCGAATAGTAGCCTCAGATCCTGTTGGTCGTCTGCAGATAAGAAAATGTTTAGACATTTTCTGTGTAACCTGAACCTTATATTTTCAAGTTTAAGAGAAAAAATATATTTTATCTTACGTTCCTGCAAAATCAATGTAAAAGTAACGCTGCAGTACTTCATAGAGAAGAAGGGTAATGCCAAATTGCGTTGGCCTTATTACTCTAGTACCCTGCCAAAATGTGCGTGCCCCTTCCTCTCGAATTATTCTCTGAGCTGCGTCTACCACTCCTTTATATGCTGTTTGACCTGGCCTTGGGTCAACCTTTAAAATTCAGGTAGGTAGAAGTTGTTTCGGAGTGTTGTAGTCTGCATTATACATGTTTGCTCAATTTTACCTGTAGCCTCGTTTTTATCACATCAAAAGGCATACTTATTGGTGCACCAGGTATCGTTGCGACGATCCCAGCCACTAGTAAGGACACTGGAGTATTATAGCCGTCTGCATCCTCCAGATATAATTTAGTGTGTGCATACTGAATTGAAGATTACAGGTAAAAATAAAAACTAAAAAATAAATTTAAATTGTATTAATGTTATTGTAATTTGTTGATTTGTTGCATTACGAACTGTAGGAAAAAATAAAGCACTGAATGGTACATCTCTCCACATGCAGGCAACGGTACCCTAGATCCACATTTAAAATCTATTATTGATAATAATCAAAGGAAAATGAAAATGCATGCATGCATCCTTGTTACCCGATACAATCCTTTAAATCCGAGTTGTTTGACAACTCCATAAATTCCTAGTTTAGCCTTTGGAAACAACTCCCCTACAGTCTGAACTCTAATTTTAATCGCTTCCAAAGGTTGTATCACAAATACATTGCAAGCTCCAGCCAGAGCACCAGCAAAAACTTCACCCCAAAGTGGCACTTGACCTTTTCTGTTCATCAGTTTGTCACGAACAAGGTCGTTCATCTTAAATCATAATACATGTAACATAAATACATAGATGATTTTTCTACAAACACGCCTTACGTATGAGAGTTTGACTTTTACATGACGCATTTAACACCCCGGGTTGTCTCATAAACCGTGTGGGTGTCATATTGACGAAAGGCTGCTTTCATGTTTGATTTACCAGTAAAATATTAGACATACCGAAAGTTTCATTGCTTTCCCCATTGATGTACCAATTATCTGGGCTAGCATACCTCGATACAGTCCTATAAAATGTAAATTTTTTAGCTTATATTTTCATACTCAGGAAGGACTGTTGTGGTTGTGGTTTTGCTCACCGATTACTCCCTCTGTTCGTAAAATCTTTTTAAAGCAGTCCCAACTTCCTTTATATAAAGGCTCATCTAAAAGTGCGCCAGGTCTTTGTATCTGCATTCGTGATTTTATGAGATCCATAGGGTACGCACCAATCGCTTCAATCGCTAAAATTATTTATTGAGAAGGCATATGAAGTCATTTGTGCATAATACCTGAAGCAGGAAAAATGAAAAATTGTTTCAATTGAATGAATACCTCCAGCAATGGACCCCAATGTAAACCTGTACAAACTTTCCAAAACTTCGGTTAGCCAGTCTCTATCCTCTGGACTTTGAACAGCCTTGATATCCAATATTCTCTTGTTCACTTTCGTGTAATACTGCTCAGGAGCAATTGCTTGAAAGTCTGACATAATCAAGGTCTCGGATTGACTGATTAGTTCGTTTAGATGAAACAAAATGTCTACTTCAATTGGGGTCCCAATATCCATGAATTGCGCTGCGCTCATGAATTCATTTCTAGAAACTTCTTTGTGCTCATCATTGTCTGATGCGACTAGATAAACTCTTTTTAGAAGCTCTATGTTCTTCAGAACTGAATTGAATGCGACAAACGTTGGAAATGAGACCTCCTCACAGTTGGCGATTCTCTTTGCAACCTTTTCCATAATGACAAAACGTCAGCAAAGAAAGTGGACTAAAAATTGTAAAAAATAGTGTTCTTTCTCTTGCATCTTTACCTCCTTCAAATTGCTCTTTACAGAATTGGTTAACAGATGAGTTCGAATGGTAGTCATAATTGTGAAAAAATCATCAATCGATATGGTTCCGCTACCGTTAACATCAAACTTTTTGAATGCTTCTACTGCATACTTTTCATGAAAATCCTGCATGTGTCATAAATATGAAATGAAAATTAATAGTCATATATTTTGGAATACTTAATTCTTTTGCGACGCTTGTGCTTGATTACGCTTTGCATCAACTTTATCAACACGTGGAATTATGGACTAGAAAAAATCTAATGCATTTTCCTTACATGTAAAAACTGACAAAATTCTTGATATCTGATAACGCGACTTCTGTTTCTTCCGAAGTACAATTGTGCGAATGGGCTGTCTAGATCAAATGGGATCTGTTGCTGAAGCGTAGTAAATGAAATGATTTCTGCGAACTCGTCGTAGTTCAGAAGCCGATTTCCATTAACATCAAATAAGCGAAAAGCAATGAAGTACAGAGCGTCAGGAACCGTAAGCAAGCCTTCGAAAGCCAAGAATTCGGGGAATGATATAAGGCCATCTCTGGAAGTGTCCACAATTCCAGACAAAATCTGGACGGATTTGGGAACATAGTCATCATTTTGGTGAAGTCCAAGAAATTTACGTATGAAGTCTTCTGAAGTTATATAGTGATGCCCGTCTATCTCGACGGAAGCGTACTAATTTATAGGAGCCAGAAAAATTGATCAGCTAACTGCTTTTGTTAGGGTGCGTTTTTCCGAGAATTGCAATCTTACCTTTCGAAATATTCTATATAGATCCTCGCGGCTAGCACGTTTGATCCGTCTAGGTTCCGGTTTGCTACTCTATAGGTTATGGAAAATAAAGCAATATAATGAATCGTGGCGAAGGCAGATAACAACAGCATTCAGAAAACTATACTTTTTTAACTTGCAAACTCGAAAACTTTAAAAAAGATTACCATTTTAAAACTGTGCTTCTTAGTTGTATCCAACATTGATGGAAATGATCTGCTTATTTAGATGCATGAAAATGGCAGTGATTATGTAACTTTATGTTTTTGTAAATACCATGTTTGGTAGGTACGTGAGTAAATAAGTTGAAAGCATGTTTTTATGGTTATATACCACAGCCACACGTAAACTGTAAATCAATTTTTATTGTTAGAACCAAGTTAATAACACTTTTCAATTCTGAAAATACAGAGAAACAACAGGTTTTAAAGATAAAATTTAAATGAATGCCTTTTACTTTACTTTTACAATAAGATAAAAAATTGTTTCCGCGCTCATGTTTTCCCGTAAATTTCCGAACCAGAATTTGTCACGGGAAGCTCGAGAGAACAAGTGGTGGGCAGGGCATGTTGGTGCTTCGGAATATGAAATGAATGGGGATTGTGAGCACAAACAAGAACGATCATAAGAAACAGACATCCTAGCACATTTACGGTTACAAAGAAAACTGAAACGCAACAAGTTTTTTTGTAATGCTATGGCACGAAAAAAAGAATTGATTTTATCAAGTTTTCCAAATCATTAGACTAGAGGTGAATTATCGTTACTAAATTGGCTATTAAATGAGTTTTGATTATTATGTATATTTATAGTATATTTAGCGACTATGTATTTGAAATTGGAATTTTTGAGTCAATAGTATATTCAATATTGGTTATCGATCATACTTGTGCATAAATCAATTCTTTATGTACAAGAAGTTATTAGATTACATATAATATATTAAAGGACAATATCTTTTTTACATACATGATAATATACTTTTAGATTTGATACTTTATACATGAATACTATGTACTTGTTGTGAGTAAAATGCCAACTTTGGCATGTTACAATTCGCACATTTTCTAAATGTGTATATAACCGTGTTTTCCCAACCTTTCAAACTTGTTTTCAAACAAATTGAGAATGGTTAGAAATTTCTACCATGAAAAAATACCTGGTACGATGTAAGACGGTTTCATGGGAGGACACCATAATATGAGTTTCTTATAACTAATGCAGTTGAACATATATATCATCTCCAACAAGCATCCCATTATTTGCCATTATACATTATAGGAAAAGAGTCCCCTGTAGTATGTCGTCACATTCTCATCACATACAATTTATACGATTACCAGGTAAAAGTTAGCAATTTGATCAAGATTTGAAACTCACTCAGGGACTTAGGGTCTATAAAGTCTATATATGTTAGGTTCGTTAGATTGGCTAAAAAGGTCAACACTGCAATGCAGTTACAAAGGATTGAGGTTATTTCCCTATATTATTAAATTGCAGTAACTATAATATAGTATTATTATATATTTCAGTAAGTTCATGTACATAAAATGCATCAATTCCTTTCTTAACACAATTCATTTTTTCATACAGGCTTTATCAACAGGTACACCATACACAAAAAAGTGTTTAATTGTCGATTGGTATATTCCGGGAATTAACATTGTTTTCGTTTCACCCGTCAGGTACCTGTGCCCGTTCATATTGTTACCCTTCTTTTCATGTCAAAATGCATTCAATGGAGTATGAAAACGATGCATATACAATTCCAAGTAATTCCTATTATAATAACCTTTTTTACAGTTTTAAACTCTAGCCATCAAATTTCAAGATGATCTTATTACAAAGAAATTGTAATAAGAAAAATTGTAATTTGAAGTAATATTAATCATATATAGTCTCAGGATTATAAATTGTTACATATTTTACACAATGTTGCGTCCTATAATGCCACACTTTAAGATTCAAATATTATGTGGCATTTAAAAATGAAGTTATCCTGAAATCCTGCAATTACAAAATTCGAAAGAGAACTTATCTATTAACTGACTCATTTTACGATTGTCATATGTACTTTATTATGTAGCATAATACGTGGCACGGCAGTGCCGTGACGGCACGTCACACAAATAGGGTCTCAAGTAACCCCACACAAGTGTACAAACCCAGCCCCAACGACTTTCTCGAAGGCTTAGGATGTAAAAGTAGGACTACCAAATGTCCTCATGAAATACGCTATGTACTTCTCAATGGACTTCAAAACTGTAAGTCAAGTAATATGATACTTCATACATATATATTACCTATATCATATTATATAGAGCATATCCATGAAAATGACTAAAATCTACTTTTGACATTGAGAAAGTTTTAAAACACAAGTTTATTGAACCTACAAAAATTTTACTTTTTGCATTGGATTCAACACTTCGTAATATGGAATTTCGTGTTTTGAATCGTATAGCGAGACTTCATAAAATTTTACTTATTTATAAAGTTTTTCTCCCAAATGACAGAGAGAGAAACGAAAACTTACATTTTAGTCGCAATTATTTTATACAACATTTCTCCTCGTTTGCATTGAAATCTATTTCATTTTCCTGCGAGCTTTGCTATTCGAATTCGTGCGGTAACAAATACATACATGGTTTGACAAAGATTGGCATGTTTAATTTCAGCATTACGTAAGCACATGCCACATGGTAATTGTTTGCCGAAAGTTTTGGTTCATTTCTTGCCAGTGTAAAAGTTCAGATCCATTTTGGTGCGGGCCAATCATGCAAGCTCCAATTAAAGAACGTCGTCCCATGAGATCGTAGGACTGGTCGAGCACGCAAATCTGATAAAAATGCGCACGTGAAATTGTACATTAATGAAAATCTCTTGCATTTTGGATCATCTCATGTCGGGGAATTGAGGAGATATAGACTCATTAAAGGCGCAAATTTATTATATTATCAACTCCTTTTCCAAATTCAAACAGTAACAAGTAATAAAAAGTCAATAAATTTACCTCAATTGTTGCAGATGCCAATGCAGTAGAGGAAATTGAGAAGGTGACCGCTTCGTTCCAATTCGGGTTATTTGAGTTTTTCCTTGCTGTCGTTTTCTTCTTCCGTTGCCGTTTCCCTCCACCCAACAAATAAACTTTCACAAATGGATCTATGATAAAGTATAGTGAAACGATATGTATTATGGAGCCAAACTATGTTGCAAAAGAGAAGTGAAAGTGAAACTACAAAGGAATACATGTAATTGAATTATAATCGTGCAGGATTTTCAGCTTCAAGTTTGAAGTTTGGAAAAGCTGGGAAACCAGAAGGTTATCGCTTTGTAGAGTATACTTTTTGAAAATGAAAATTAATCCAATTTATTAGCTACAAAAGTTTCATTTCAGCTGCTGGATTGCATCCGTATCATTTTGAATGGTAGAAATATTCTTTTTACTTTGCAAATTCAGATGTACATAATGTTGTGCTATTGTGTTAAAGAACGCGTAAAATGATAATTCAAAACCAGCCATTGGTCACACGAGGAAAAGCTACTAAAAGTAATAATCGGAAGAAGAAAGGATTTTATTTAAAAAGAGCAAGCATTTATACCAATTGTATCCTTGTTTGGTGGCGGATGAAGATTTCGTGCCTTCAGGAGCACGACAGTAAGCCTTTCGGCCGACGGGAGATATGAAAGTGATATTAGTATCTCCTGCTTTTCTCCGGATGGCTAAAACATAGTACGTACCATTAGTATAAAGAGAAAGTTCATTTTGCCGGACTAGACCTTAATAAGCCCCTTAATAAGCTTACCCGCTTGCTTTGAACTATTTCAGCCCAAACATCCAAGTTTGTGGTTACATTGTAATCGTCCAACCGCATTGAGACCTGTCCAACGATATCATTCCGGGAGTACTTGTCTTTATCAAGAACCTGCAACAAAAGAAAACGGGGAAACTTTTATTCTGGCGATAATTTCATTTTAATCATTGAGAATTGTGTTTTTATACTCATGCTTCCTAAATTACTTCAGCATATAAAAGTCACTTGTCATAATGCAACTGGAATCAAGAAAGCTTCTTACTTTCCCCCAGTTTATGTAATATTCTTAAGAGTACGTACTCATAGAATATAAACTGTCCCTTGGCTTTAAAAATATTAAGACGCCTACGTGAATACTAAAAGTAGAAAGTTTGCATTGTATTCCTTTTGCTGCGATGCATACAGAGTAGAATATTTTTTCCTTCCTTTTGTACTTACACGTGTGTCATGTCTATTCTTCTAACATTCCTCCGTAATCTAAATTTTGACACATTTTTCCTAAAGGGGAAATCCGCATTACTTATTTTGGTGATATGATGTATGAATATTGTGTAGGTTGAGTATTTGCTTTGAACTTGTGTGGTATGGGTAGCTACAACTCTAAAATATAGTTGAGCAACAAAAGAGACAAAATTTAAAGCTCACTTACTTGTATGAGGATGGCTTTTGCTTAGATCGAGATCCCATTTACTCAAAGTATGAATTCGCTCAAACACCAAAATCGTGTGGGTGTTACTACGTAATTTGGTTTGATACCACCGACAGTGTAAATTACGTGCGTATCGGGCACAAGGTGCAAAACATTACTGAATCTTAAAACCTACGTAAAAACTATCTAGTAACCATCTGTGTAAATCTATGTAAAATCTATACTAAAGTGCAAATACTATTCAGACATATTATTATACTAGCATGACATAATGTATTATATCAACCTGCAAAGTTTTTAATTTCTAGGGCTTTTAGTGATATCCGAGCAGCAAGATCCGTAAAATAATTTCCCTTCTTATTTTCTTAGTTTACTAGTATGCATATTATTCCACAATAGGAAATTGATAATGAAACTTGCATCCTAAGCCTTAATGCAACCTGATGAGCATCCGGCTGCGAGATCCCACTCAGGTACCACGAAAAAGTCAATGTTATCATATAGACTTGTGCACACATGTTTGGTTCTATTAGAGAATCTCAGTTTCGATTCAGCAATAAAAATGCGCTTGTTGTTGGAAATCGCAGCAGGGAAAAGGACTGAGCACTGAAAGCTGTGTGCTTGGCAATGTAGATTTCCCTTTGAACTCTGTGAAAAGCTTCATGGTCTCTTCTGCTGCTAAAAGAATACGATGTCGTAATATGTTATCCAATAAAATCCTCTAAGGCATGTTTATTTGATATGCTAGAAGAGTAGTTTTGTAGTGTACTTTGTTTTCTTTTTTGTTTCAGTACACTCAAATTTTAGAAACTTCCAAAAACATAGGCTCTAATGTAATTTTGTTTATTTATTTTCTATTAGCTTTTTATGCAATATATTAAACTCTTGAATAAATAAATAGCCCTTTACTGGTTAGAAGACCAGACTGCAGTGTGCACTTGTATTTACCATGCAGAAAGGCAAGAAGCTTCTTCTTTTTTGCACAAAGAGGTCTGTCAGTAGTATATCCAAATAGGTTACATAATATTCAGTATAGTAATTTAAATCTGTATATGGCTCACGCTCTCGCAGTAGCACGTAAATCTTAAAATATTTTGTTTTCGGGGTTCTATACAAGAAGGTCTTTTTCCTTGTTATGCTGCCTTGATGGGGTAAGCAGTCTCTGGAAAATAAGTATCCAAATTGTTGGTTTGGTCGCTTATTTGCTGGTACTTTCAACCACATCATTTGACAGTTTATTTGCCAAACTCTGCAACCCAACTTTCACCTCACTCAGTATATGCATTGTGTGAAACGTTGTATCTTGTGTGTACTTCATTCCACAACAACATCAACAATTTTATTTAGTTGGCTTCTCTCTATCCTAGTTTTCCTACCCTTGTTTTGCCTTTGCTTATGCAACATTCTGGTAGACCTTCCCCATTATAAAGCTTTTAAATATTCTAAAAAATTATGTCTACTTTGAATATTCAAAAACATTAATGTTTTGTTGATTGTTGTCAACTATGAGAATCTTCAATTTATGAGAATAATTGGATATGAAACATTCAATTTGTTTGACAAAGATGCAAAACTACAGACACTGGCTTATAAAAAGTTTCAATGTCATGTCATATATTATATCCATTTTGTTGAATATATAAAGAATATATACAGTTTTACGTAGAGGAACTTTTATTTGTTATTGAGTGTTGATGCACATATTGGTACTTATATTTTATGGTAAATACAGAATATACAAGCGTATTAACAGGTAGCTGTGTTGAGAACATTACTCAATTCGACTTTTGTAAGTGTAAGCGAATGTGACAGTGTTGATTTCACAATCCCCCATTATGTTTCTCAGAGCTCTCTTGTTTGTGTACTCAAGCAGCGCAGTGAGAGGATTTATTATGAAACATGGAAAATATTTTACTGCCGAAAATTTAGCTCTTTTTTAAACAAGGAAGTACTTTTAAAAGTCTTCTAAAACAATGAAAACTTTTTGTATAATGCGTTCCTAATTTGACTAAAAATGCGATTTTCTGTTTAAAAAAGTGAATTATGCGAGTTTGGTGGACAGAAAAATCATATTTAATCATAACACCAAAAGAAAGCAACATTTGGAATCTTGGACATTTAAACTGCTTTCACGATTCAAAAGAAAGCGTGCAATTCAATACAAGAATACCATGCAGCGTTTAGTAAGCGGAACAAGCTTACTACCATGCTGGTAGCAGTTCTTTTACTGTTTCCTTACACAGAAAGGAATAATCAGTAGCTTGGTTTCGAGGAAAATGTCTAAAACTTGCACTGAAAAACTTATGTCTATTACATAATCCTGGATCTAATGAAACCCATAGAATAATATAGCAAAATTATTGTAGCCATCAAGCAAAAAAAGTTTTTTGCACAAAATCATCTAGTTGTTATACATTTTCAACTAGTTAGTTATTATGTGTAGTTATGTATTAGCAGGCCTAAAAGCAGATATATGTCCCTACATGGCCATAACTTACATTTTGGCATTGACGCGACAAGGAGAAGTGAAACCAACAGTTCTCCTCCATGAAGTACAAGCGTTCAACTGACAAGTTCGCAAAAGCAAAAGTTGACAACTTGTGCATTACGTGTCAATCCTCGTGAGTTATGCTACGTATAACATTATAACTTATAATTTATAAGTTCTTGCGAACTGACAGAATGGAAATTTTCTCTCTCAAGCGTAAAATCACGGCCGAGGTGACTACATTTCTGCCACGCATTACTGTGAGCAAGTACATGTTGAAAGTTGCAATATACCTAATTTGGCTTTTGTGTAATATACAACTACAACTACTCAGTCATTCTTACATGAATGGAATTAGAGTTATTTGCATGAATAAACAAATTATGCATGTGTCGCTCATCAGCATTTCATCATCACATTTGTTGAGATTTCAAGGTAACGTGAAGAAAGGAACAGCGCAATTTTCACCAAAACTCAAGAAAAATAGGGAAAAAAGAGAAAATATTTTCTTACCTGTAGCGTTATTATTTTCTCCTTCAAATCTTCCTGGGATACTGGGAATTTGAACTGCTCGTCGAAGAATGGATTTGACTCGTTCGGATGAATATTTGTCTCGCGCTTTTTAGCGTCAACTTCAGGTGTTAAAAAAATCCGTATGTAAGGGTCATTAAAGCCAGACTGATCCGGTCCAGGAAGATCACGAGCTACGCAAAATATAGAAATATACACTTTGTTACGCTACCATTTTATCAAATTTTTTGCTTAATTTTTTTATTTACTGCCGTATTATTATGCTGTCTTATGTCCTTAGCATCGAAGTCAAACTCTAGAAAAGTTTTCTTTGTCTGGTCCAATTAGAAAACTTTCCCAGTATTTGTGTATATCAATACATTCTCATCTCATTTATATTCCCTGTGATAGGTACATTACTATATAGGCTATAGGTTTCCAAATTAAAGTTTCAAGGTTGGATCCCAGAACCTCAATTACTGAGAATAAATATAACGGTAATACAGGTACTTGGATTAGCCAACACGTTTCATAATAATATTGCCTTAACAAAAATGGCGAAGACTTCCAAATTCCGTTTCCTCATAAAATACAATCACTAAATTGTATAAAGTATAAAGCTCTGAATCAGAAGCACTGAGTGGAATATTGTTGTTTTCAATGTATCTATGCCCTTTTTCAGAGAAAGTTGCCAATTATATTTACCTAATGCGCAAATATCTTCATAATTTGTTTATAAGTACTTGGAAGATTTCTTGACAAACAATTCGGGAAAGTAACTATTACTTTTCATCGTCGTGTCGTGTCGAGGTATATCTCCAATTTTTGAAAACTTTGCCAATTTACTACGTAGATCTCACTAAATATCTTGTGCGTTTCCAAACCATATTATATCCTGAAGGATTAGAGTGATGGTGCTTTCACTTCACAAGATGTCTTTAAATCTAAAAACCATGTTGCGCCAGGTATGTAAGTATAGAATGTAGCTGATGCCTTTCTTTTCATATGTATCTGACACCAGAAAACTTTACAAAGGCTGACAATTCATCATTTTGTTAAGCTAAGCTTTCATGCATCAGCAACTCATGTTATCGGGTTTCATTTTAATGATCGCAAAACTGAATCTGTCAAGCATACACAAGAGCTTTTCTTGGCTGTTGTTGATGACTATACTATTTTAGAACCTTTCACTTCAAAAGTTTTGACCTTGGAGGTTTTGTCCTCAGACTTGTTTTTGTAAAAATATGTAGTTACCTGTTTACGAATAAAGGTATCAACACAAAAACTCATAATATGTCTGGTTTAAACCTTTTATAATGGGCATCTTTTGATCACTTTAGAGGAAAAGATTAGGAAAGAAAGGACTGAAAAACATTATGGTGTAGTTATTACAGCTTTGACGCATACATTTAGGGTTTACGCAAACGTAAATAAATATACCTCTTCCACCATCAATCATAATTATTATGTTTCAGTTTCTCCAATTATAAAAGATGAATGAAGATTGTGTGATGTAAAGAATTCTTCCGAGCTGTCGACCTAGTCAGAATTTATGATAATAAAAGGCTAGTCAGCATTCAACTCAACTAATGCAAAGCAAAGTTGTATCAGCTTTTATACTACTCATACAAAGGCTCATAAATAAAATGTTCAGCTTCGTGCACCACTTGTAGTACCATTGCATCATTTGCCCGACCGGACGGCATAGTATGTTTCCGTGTTCACCCCTTCAAATATACGACCACTGTATCTTGTGTAACGAAATATCAAAAAACTGTAGTTATTTCACTTCAGAGAAGTTGCTAATGAATGTCAACAAGTCAAGAAGGATATTTTTCTCCAAACAGTGCTCTTTGTAATCTCAAGAATATTTGCCTTTTAAATTTGTGCAAAGATTTTCGAATTTAAATATGGACTGACAATTAAGTATTTACAAAGTACTTTTCTTATTCTTTCTCACACTCTATTAATAACTTTAGTAAATTCAAGGTTTTTCTGAAAGAATAAACGCGACATGTTTGATAAGAATTCAAAGAGAATGGTATAGTTTTGCCTTAACTCTCTATGATAAGGTTTCACTTGAGTGAAAATATATTTTCGCAATGTAAATAGGTATTCACAGTAAAGAAAGGAGTAGTGTTTTAAAAGGAAAAACATACCTATCATTCTTCTGACAGAAATTATGGCATGTATGTAGTTATACAACAAAATCGCATAGTCACAGTTCACCTGTGTCTATTATTTCAAGTATGTCATCACTTGGCTTAATGTATCATAATGTTAGAAAAATAAATCAAGAACAATATTTTCAGAAACCGCTCAAGATTTCCTTTTATCAATACAATGAATTTTAACCTGTTTTTCCGCAACCATTCCACAAAAGGTTTTACTACTTGTTATAAAAATAAAGGCAAGACAAGTGATGACGGGTTTCGCCATAAATGCCAGCACTCTAGTAAAGCTAGTAAAAAGCTGTTCCTTTGAATGTGAAAGTGGCAGCTTCAAGAAAGTAATATCAGAATTCTTTTACTTCTATGCTCGCTTCTTCATTGTAGCAATGTCACCTCTGGAATTTCACTTGAACGTTATTGCAGAAGGGAAAATAAATTACTTTCTTCAACACGCAAACATAAGACATTTTGTACTTCAATGCTTTCCATTTTGTGACACGTGAAAATAATGATGAAGATTAATGGATGAGTCCACATTACTTTTGCGGGGTTCTTTGGGATTTCCATATGACAGTACAAAAACCTTGAGTAATATCAATTAATCAGTGTGCAATAAAAAAGATTTAGAAAGATGTCAAAATAGCATTTTGGTTTTTACGCTCAGCTTCGAGATGACTGAACTGATAAAGAATCTCAAAATCCAAAGACTAAGGACTATTTATATATTATGATTGTTTTGGAAGATTTCCAAATGAAGTGATGAAGAAAATGGTTTCGTGTGCAAGACTCAAAAGGTCGCATTAAAATTGTTCCTATGCATATTTCGAAGGAGTCAGGATTTCAACTCACTAAAATCTTGTTATGTAGTCGTGTCTCATTGCATATCGCTATAATCATTTAGCAATTTAAACAACGTGTTTGACTATTTATGCATTGGAAAAGTATTCAAAACAAATACTGAAAATTTTCATAAGCTATATTAAATGTCTTAAGTGATTGGTTGATACTTAAGTGGGTGGTAGTTGGTACTTATCTATAAGCCAGTAATAAATGTGTATCACTTTAGTTGTGTGGACAAGTATATGTGTTTGAGTAATTCCTTATTCCATTCGGAAATTGTATTGGAGTTGATTGTAAGATTCTACGAACGGAATTCTACCAAGTTTGTCTAATTTGACTTCATATTCCAACATTGGTACTCGTATATACTAAATATACATACACATGTACATCCTTCCATTTCTCCTGGTAAAAGACTTTTACTCCTACACAACCTGCGTAGTACCACGAAATACTACTTCCACTTTTTATCTTTCCTCTTTAGTAATCTAATTATCATTACATTGCTGATGCGATCATATTACCGTGTAGTTTCCGTTGAAAGAAAAGCAATAAGCATAAAATTTGTACGAACATTCATAACCGGAGATTTTCATGTGTGCAAGTATCACGTTTCAAGCATTGAATCCAACAGTTTATCAGATCGGATTTTCCAGATTGATTTCAATACTGCACGAATACATATTAACAGTTCTTGAGTTCTTGTATAGAGCGCTAGGTACTAATATATAACTCGTGGAGGTAATTGGCTATTCGTATATACGTGCCTTACACGATACGATTTTATAACTCTAATCTGTACACCAACTGAATACTAGACCCTATCTGCGGAGATTGCACATAACATGGAATAGCAATATAATGCAATGTTTGAGAAATATATCGAATTAAAAGACTGGAATTTGAGTCTAAATGTTCCCTAGGTTCAATGAAAGTAAATTATTCATGCCATCCGTTATTGTGCCTACAATGTAGGCCCTACATGTATGTGTCACGTTTGAAGTAGTAAGGTCTTCGTGCTTCATGCATTTCCTATCTATTTCCTATGCATTTCTATCTCTTCACTCTCAAAAGTGGTTACATCCTTTGGAAGTACCATGTAATATATTTATCGTGTTCCAGCCAAAATCAAATGTATAGCTTTGTTTAGCCATAAGGCTGACGTTCTAAAACTAGTACACATCATTTGGCCAATATATCGTCCATGTTTCTTGGATTACACTTTACCTTCAATCACGTGAGCATGAAGATCGGATTTGTCCAAATCGTATTTGATTCCAAAATGGAGTCTACCCAAAGGAATATTGTGATGAGCATTGTAAAAAACCACATCCGCAGCATCGGCAGGAGCCGACTTATTTCCAGGCGAGCGATAACCACTCGGTTGTTTGCTCGCATCCAGGAAGATACATATATCTTGTTTCTGATATAGGTCCAGTTGAAGACTGCCAAGTGATGGAGATAACGGTCCAGTTACGGGACCAGAGGATGAGGATCCTGGTCCATCTCCTGTTAATGATGTTGGAGATTTTGGGCTTGGGCTCATTGGTGGGATAAGTAATGGAGAGAGACATCTTGATGCACGCCTGAAATACAACAAAATGTAATTTGTTCTTTAAAATGTTCTCTAAAAGTAAATGGCAATGCGTACACACTAAGTGAGCACCGGCATAAAACATTCCGGACACGGGAGAAAGAAATGGTGTTCTGGCAAGAATACATCATGCCCCGATGCATCCGATGGCTTGATGTTATATATTATACGTGTGTTAGAATAGAAGACATGAACGTTTCTTTGAGAAAACTCAAAGAACATCAGCAATCATCAGCTCAGCTATAAAAATGCAATTTGTTGTACATGTATAGTACATAGCAAGGTTACATAAATCCATTTTGTTGTAAAATGGAGGGAGTATAATGTGCTTCCAGATTTGAAATTCTGAGAATAGGAGGCTTTCCATCAGAAAATCGTATGTTTGCTTCGAAGAATTTATGTCACCGTGTTGGATAACCTTTTCCTCAAAGTATTTTTTCTCAAACACTACTTTGCTTCATTCTTCTCTGATGGGTAAGCAATAAAGCAAGAGAGTCGTACTGGCATGAAAAGGTTAAATGATGTTAAAAGGGAAAATCCAGTGATCATTTATATTTTCAGTCATATTAACGGAGGTAACTTTGATCGTTTTTACCACGATGCGATGTTCGTGCGAAATTTCATTTTTTAAAAATAATCTCTTCTGCAGCGTTGTTCTATATTATTATGCATGCCTAATCACGTTGTTTAACAATGTGACAAGTTTGCATTTAGAAAATTAACCATAACTCTAAGCGAACTACGTTTCCACCGTATCACGCACTTCATTGGTTGAAATAATATGATGAATTATTAACAAAAGAACGTTGCTTTTGTAAACAAAATAACAAAAGCACATTAAGTATGTTTGTTTCACGTCCGGAAAATAATCTTCAAAGCTTACAACGTTATCAAGAAAATATTGTCATGATATTCGTACTATAATATACGAACTATACGAATAGCAGAGCAGACCTTGTAAGTAATCACATTGAACTTGTCAAGCCTGCAAAGTTTGCAACTGACACATTTTATAAAGCGCGAGGTTGTATGCCTATGTATATATATTTTTCTAAGTCAACTAAACACTTTAGGGTGGACAGGACAATCTATGTCTACACAACATTCTAAGAGTTTTACGTCAGTCGGTTTTAGTCAAAATTTTTCATCCTGTATTACATTTTTCTGTGAAACTTTGTATGATTATAATTCTGCGTTGGTGTTAAAATGATTGTGTTTATTGCTAAATGTTAAATCTACATGGTGCTTTCAAAGAGATTTCAAAGAAATTTGCATAACGGTAAAAATATTTAATTCCAGGAAATATTTAGGTAATATTGGATGGACAGAATTATTTATCACGACCCGCGATTAGGATTTGCAAGGATCAAGTAGACGAAAAAAATGATAAATGCCATTTGTTTAGCAAGAGGAAGCAATACGCTAAAGTGGAAAATCAAAACAAGCAAAATTTTTACGCTAAACACAATTTTTGTAACGCCGTAATTGTAATGTGGTCATGTCGTATATCTATGATAATTGTAAAGCGTAAACCCATAAACCTTACTTCATTCTCTCTCTTTGATTTAGCTTGCATTAACGCAAAATTTCATTAACAGTGAAATTTTTTGATGACGTTGATTCCCTACACGCTTTGCAACTATTGCAACATAACATATACATACTCAATTCTCGAGTTTCTCTGATCCCAAGTTACAACATATTAAGCAAATGAAAATCTTTCTAAGCAGCTTATGAGCACAAACATAAAGCAATAATAATAATTGCTACCACTTTATTTAATTTTCTCTTACTATATTTTCAGAAATTGTTGAAGAATTAAAGCGGTGCAACGGAAAATAATTCATGATATGAAAACTGTTGGTAGACAATAGATAATTTGTACATACATTATTCATGTGGAATTGCAAGCAGAGTTAAACAAACATGAGATAGCAATGCCAATGCCGATTCCTAATGGACTAAACTTTAAGCAAATTATCAACTATACGAATGTATCGTACGAGGAGCTAGTTTAACATAAAAAGAAAGCGTATATTCATTATAAATTGTTTTGTTATGAGGAGCAACACATATAGTAATACCAAAAAAGTGCGACTAAATATTACAAGTATATATTTATTTGGAAATACACAAATAAATTGGAATTCAATCCTGAATCTTTGTCTCGTGTGCGTTATTTGTCTCAAATATTTCAGTCTAGTCAATACCTAGAGCTAATATTGATTTAAGTATGGCATATTATACCACATATGAACAAACAAATCTGAAGATCAACAGGCATAATAATATATAATATAGCTTTGGTTCTGGCCAGGATGTCGACTTTTTGTTGCTCCATCAGCTCTTACTACTCAGCATCAGTAACTGTAGTGTATACTGCACAATATTTTCCCCTTTCAGTTTTTAAAGCTTATGTGTAATGTGTGTATATGTGTATTTGAAGGACAAAAACCCAACACATCACTGCATATGCACCTTTATTTCTCTTTCAGAAGTTAATCGCTCACTTTCACAACCAGCCCAAAATCCCAGGCACATATACATTTTCTCTATTTCCCATTTCAGTTAAAACGATTCAGTGTAAATCTGCTTAAATCATAGTTTGCTGTGTCGTAACCATCCGTATGCCGTTTCCTTCAAATCGTTTTTGTTAGAAACCGACATAGCAGGAAATATTTTATCGACTTTGTAAAGATATTATAATATGGGTTTCTCTAGCGCAATAACATTTTAGCAAGAGTGAAGTAGCATAAAAAATATACTTTTCCCTACAATCTGGATCATATTTGACTCGGTTGGTCCTTATACTATACAAATACAAGGTTTGACAATACTGAATAAGGACTTTTGATACCTGATGATTTCCATTGTACAGCTAATGTCTTCTTGTAAAAGATTATCATTTGTATGATTTCTGTTCCAGTGGTAGGCTATTGTGTACGTGCAACTTTCCACGAAAAAGGTAATATAAGGCATGCAACTTATCTGTTCGATTGTCATCGACAAAGATTAGAAAAAGAAAAATGATTTTGACGGGCAAGAAACAGTTCCGGGATACAGCTATAATATTCTTTATGAAATACAAAGGTGTGCTAGATTACATCGTCTCATGTGCGAAGCAAGTAATTGTATCAATAAACTACATAGACAGAAGAAAATACTGTGTGATTGATCACAATTGTCTCGTTCCGAGTTACCCCATGCAGAGAATTTACTTTTTCTAAAACAGAAACGGCGACGGCTCAGATCATTTGGTTACCGGTCAAAATACATAGTAAATTCCAACTTTGCTTCATTTATCCCAATAAATGAGCATTTTAGAGTTGGAATTTTTGCGTGAGGATACATCGCTTTGTATAAAAATGCTTGCTCTTTCTAATGATACCAAAATCGTTCCTGTAGCTCTTATCATTTGGGGAAAAATGGTCTCCAAATAAAACATTATAAACCATTGTATTTTCATGCATTTTTGAATCCGTTTTTTTGGAAAAACGGTAGACGTAAAATTTATGATTTTGGTATCATTAGAAAGAGCAAGCGTTTTTCTACAAAGCGATGTATCATCAATTCATAGGAAAACTACAACTATCTCATTTTTTTGCAAAATACCAACATCACATTTTCCCATTGAAAATAGCTATTTAAAAAATTATAGTGACTATTGGTTTCCATCCCCCGTCTTGCCTCCCCTTAACAGCAAACAATCTCTTTAAATGATTGTAGTATGTAGTAAAGGATTGTAGTAGAAACAAAGCTTTTCTGATGCCATTTCCATGTAGATTTTGACCTCACTTCATTATTCAGTAAAACAAATTTAGTGTGTATCCCAGACAAGCTTAAATGCATCATGATTTAGTCACGTGTCAAGTATAGTTTAATTAGAAAGAATAAGGGTTTGATCAAGGTCTACAAATAAAAACATATATTATACAGATATACAAATAAATGATTAATGCATCTAGGTTATATATCAAGGCCAGGGTACATGCTTTTAATTTCATCCCCCTTGGGTAGTATAATAGCGGGAAACTCTTTTCCATGAGGTAAATAAGTACCAATTTTGAATTCAAACTTTGAGTGTGATTTAATGAATTCACTACAGGAACAGGCACCATTTTATTGTGTACTTTGGTGTACTGAACTTTACTGGACCTAAATAAAGTTCACATACAGTACTTGAGGATAATAAAAGGGTAAATTATAATATGCCGTTTACAAATAGACGAACAGAGGAGGTATGATACGACACTTTCAATGTACATATTGTTTGCATGTTTGATGTGGTCCCTTTTTTATACCGGATAAAAAGCCACAAAGAAAAAAACTGTTTAAAAAGTAGGGCACGGTTGCATTATGGTGTAAATCTTAAACAAGAAAATGGCATCGTTCATGGGCTTTTAAGCTTTCATCTTTCATGTCTGTATTGGTAAGTAACATTATGGAGAAAATAATTGAACCGCACGGCCACAAACACAGAAAGAAGCTACATATAGCTCGATTTTACATAGACTGAACAGGTGCCTTTAGAACTTCTAAAGTATTCTCACAAATCACAAATGAATCTGTTAGTCAACGACACATGACGACGTGGTCAAAAGCCAGCCTTAGTCCAGTGTTAATGTTGATGTACCTAATAAGAGAGCATACATGGTTAAGTAAATACTTCACATTTATTTCCCTTTGGTGCTAACCAAAGTTCGGTCATGTGAGCAGCAAGGTATACTGCATGCGTAGTCATTTTCAATACAAGTAGGGACAACATTGTGCAAATGAGCTTGGAGCTATTTACTTGATGGCTCACTAATTGAAAACCAGTTGGAAACAAAGATCAAAGAGATCCTTCGTAAAATGATTTGATGCTGACAGCGGTGGTGCAGGTACACAAACAGGAGCTTGCGACAAACCACTATCGAAACCAAATCAGTGAGCATATAGTACGTAATAAAGATCGCCCTGGCCCAGTCAGTGCGCATCATCATATCATTCTAGACGTAATTAAGACCCACACAAAAGAACCGTTCCCTGATACTTATTAGGTGCTTACCAATACTCGTGGCATTTTTTCGGTTGTGTTATGTGCGTGCAGGCATTTTTACCTTGATGGTAAAATAGTAAGCTGTCGCCACTGTATCATTTTCAATACGCCTTCATGGTTACAAAAAGGGGAAATGTATGGTATACACATGCGGTTGTTTGCACATTACTTATTAAACTTGCCGTAATGGCGTAATGGCTCATCTGCGTTCTCTGAAAAGCAGTGTGAAACTCTCGTGGAATAAGTAGGTGCCTTAGTTCTTTGAAGAAGATTCACTAGGATGACTTTCTTCCATTTTATCATAAAAAAATTTGATCTAGATGGTCGATTCAATGATGTTCATGATATGGCACAATTTGCGGATGACATGAAAGAATGCTGTTACATTGCTTGTTAACAAGAAAAATACATATACCCTGGGATTCAATGACAGAGTTTTTGCTTACCTGACACACAGGCTGTTAGCTGACATGTGCTTGTAGGGAATCGATGCGCTGCTGCCAGCGTCCACGCTTAAGCTTGTTGGTGAATGAGATTCTCCTTGAGGTGAAGTGCCCAAGTATGGCGAAGACGGAGATCCGCTCCTATTGATTTCCAAGGATGCCGCTCGAACCTTTAAAGGAATTCATAGAATTATACAGAAAGCGTTTATTTACAATCATAATACCCTACGGGATAATAAAGATGTGAGACAGACAGCCGGATATAAAACGGAAAATATTGACACAATATAAAAGGGCAACCGATATCACACGATTTACATCCAACAAAGGTTATGGAATAAGATATACACCAAAAAGGTTAGGTTGAAATAAGTAAACTTCATTAAACATGTAAACATTAACCTTCATTGTATGATTCATATGTGGCTAGCATAATACGTAGCATAAAATGTTAGTATATCATGTAATTTGAAATTTATTCACCGTTCCGCTACTCAAATGTCAAACCTTTGTTAGTTTATCTTATACCTGTTCCGTTGAAAACAAAAGATTTGATATTCCAAACTTAGAAGTGTAAAGAAAAAACATAATTTTGGTTTTATTCTATTAAATTCACACAAAAAACAAACTATTTTGAAAGTTTTTATTCAAAATGAAAACAGAATAATACGTTTTTTGGAGACATCACAAGTTTTAGGTAAAATACAACACGACTAGTTATATTATGAATCATGCGTGTGAAGAAAAAATTAGAAATGTATTTCTAACATATATGCGTATACACTATACAAATCTAACACAAGCTTTCTTTTTAGTAAATGATTATTGTTTGCAGTAAACATCAAAATAAATAGTACACACATGTTTATGCTCTCTTTGTTCGTTTTCTTGATGAGAAAAAATGAAGTTGGATATTTTGTGGCAGACACCCTGTGAGCCCTTCTCACTCTTTCTGCACTTCATATAGGAAGTTGAGTGAAAAGAATGAGACATTTTATTGATTTTCTGTTTTTCACTTTTCCCTTCTCACTTACTTCTTACATAAGGTTATCGTACATATTTTCACTAGCGTGTTATTAATATTATTCTTTTTATTACGTTTGTCTTGAGTTCGTCTTACTCTTTCTTCCCTCATCCTTCCAGTTCATTCCCGTTGCGTTTTTCTGTACGGTTAGTCGACAAAAGTTTTTTGTGGACATATGTACTGAATAATATGCAATATATAAAAATAAGACACGCTATGCTGCCTTTAAGATCAACACACTATCAAGAAGACGGATGAAGATTTGCTTGAACACACAGGATATAAAACGAAATGATAATAGAAACAGCGAAGAAAATAACTATTATTACCACTACTGTGTCGTAGAGTCTGGTACTTCTGTATTTTTTTCGTTTCTGCTCACTTTACTTTTTTCTTTTCTCTTTTTACAAGAATAATGGTCATGAAGAGGGGAAAATGTACTATGCAGTATATGAACATGAAGCAGAGAATGAGCCAAGAAAGAAGACAATTTTGAGGACCACAAGCAAAGTAGAACAATCTGGAGTACTTAACAACCTGTTGCCCGTGATCTTTTTCTTATCCTTTTGGGAGTTAAACTGCCACTTCTGCCATTCCTATCACTAAAGTTTCTGTTGCTACATTACATTTGTCTTTATTAGTTTTTCCTTTCTCTGCAAGCATATAGTAAGAGCTGTATAATATCACATAGATGTTACTGCATAGACACAATATTTGATTCCATATGTACACTCTGGGTTGTTTCGTATGCAGATAAGGTGAAAAACACCTCTGGCCGGATTGTGTACCAAATGGGTGTCAATATAACTTGTTTGGTTGGATTGTCAACCAAAGTGAGCTATATTGGTTTGAAGCAAAAGTTTATTTTCCTATATAGAATTTACGCCATATTTTTATAGCATAGGAGGTGCCGAATGTAACGGCGCAGCTAATGGAGTTGCTTGCTGATGTAACGCAAAAAATGTTGTTTCTTTAGTCGACGAGTGAGTGAGTGAAAGTCGAGTCGGTCAGTACCACTTGCAACTTTTGTCACGGCAATCCAATTAACTCTTATAATATGTTGATTTGATTATACAGTTCTTATTTCAGGCTTTTAGTGGTACAACATTGTTATGTAGCCTATCAAATTATGTATGTATCCATGTAATGTGTATTTGTATTGTACATTGTACCATGATACAGGTGAGGATGAAGGCAACTTAACTTTTTCTCTCTCGACTACTTTTTCCCTTGTCACTCGACCAATACATCGGTGCAATCTGTCTGCACACAGTTTACTTTTCATCAGCAGGGTCGTTACAACTTTTCATTGTCATTATTATGTTATATATTATGTATATACCAACACCAAGAATTAAACAATACTACTTAACTACATACAGGGTTTTTGTATGCATCAACTCTTCCCTAAACTTGTGCTGTTATTCCCGAGCTGTACACATGATCATTCACTTAGGAGCAAAGTAGCAAAACTTACTACTACTGACACCCAATCAACCAGCTCGCATGATCAGAATGTGCTAAATAATTCATGACAGTAACTAGAATGGAAAATTGTGTCTATGAAGCTTGTGCATTTGTATTAAAGTTGTGCACTTGTTATACCTACATAACGGGGAAAGATAGTTTAGGGCTTAAAGTCGAAGGAAAAACTGGAAATGTACAAAAGTCAAACGAGTAAAAAATCCGGAATTCGACAAACAGAAAAAGTGATATGTAGTTATGAGCGTGAGCATTATTGGCATGTGTTGCACGCAGAAATGCTTTCATGGAACATTGAGACAAATGACAAAACACATACCTACACATTGCATGTGCTCAAAAGATTTTGCATCGGAAGGTCAAATATATTTACTCAAAATTTTCATCCTTAGTACGAATTTAGTACAAATTACTCTCTTAAACAGACTGTATTCCTAAGGAAACATCAAATTTTACACAATTTCCAGTACAAACACGATAATAGCACACTTAACTTATGAATGTGCTCATATTTTCTGCCAGGTTACATGGAATTAGTTAAGGTTTGCTTTTTCTTCTGCTACCAGGTTTTGCTTTTGCTGCCTTTGATTTATTCAAAGAAGTGGATTAATTAAAACTTTCACTTTGGAATAAAATGAGCGAGGAAAAGTATATAATGGTGTGCGGATGCTGCCTGCTAACTATATAAATATAATATGCATGCTTTCTTCTGTGAAAGTGCAGAAATCTTAGCTTTATTGCAAGGATTCACTGTAATATAACAAGCCTTTTCAAAATAATCCAGTCTGCTTGTTCGTTGTCAGACAAGCGGAAAGCACATAGTCATAAAAGTAAAAGTATAGTGGCAGGAAAAGAGAGGATGAGAAGATGGCGAATTCAAGTGAACATTTCAGATTAATGAAGTTTGCTTTGGGCAAGGTGTGCCGAAATAGTATCGCGTCACACAGAGAGAGAAGGGCTCTGCAACGCCAAAGTAAACGAAAGTTTGTGTTAGCAGTTAAGATCTTGTTTGGACATAATGATGGTGGTGATGATGAGCTTTTTGAAGAATAAAGCAGGAACGCATTGGCAAGTGATAATGGTGAAAGTGCCACAATAGTTCTTGTTATCAAAACAAGTTTATCCATGTACATTATTGTACACCACCTTGAGTAAACACATTGGTACCGGTTGTTGAAAAACTCTGCTGTCTTTTTATACACGATAGGATTTTTTTTATATAGCAACATATATAACATGTAAAAACCTCCGAGCATTGAGCACTGCAAGAATGAAACCAAAAGATTGCAAAAATGGATTGTTTTTGTGATAATGCAATGGAATCCTAAAAAACATTCATCCCTGATGCTGTATATAAAATATCATTGAGTTTGGAAGCACAATCCTTTTTCTGACGATTATATATAGGAATATTTAATGCTCGCGTTGAGTGATAAAAATAGCATTTTCCTCCAACCTGTTCAAGTGATTTAATGGGAACAGAAAGTTATCTCACGTGAAGACGGGCAAGACAGTAAGACAAAATAGAATAGATGATGTTTACGAGCAATCAATCAAAATAGAACGTAATCAGGTTGAGTGTGCTCGTAAGGTGGAAAACTGTGCTAGTATCCTATTTCTCTATATATGAAATATCGTATTACCCTAGGGTTAACATGCTGATTTATAAAACAGAAAACATGTTCGAGACGATGCGATGATGCGTTGAAATTAATAGCTTTCTCATAATAGCAAACGGTTTCTTTTCCACTATTGTGCCTTCTGGAGATAATACATTATGGGATCCGGTTCCAGGCTTCAGCACTATAAGCTTGTAATTCTTACGAATACGAAATCCTCATGTCAAGCCTATATAGAATTTTTCGAAGTTTGAGTCTACAAACAAAGTCATTCCGCGTGTGTAAATAGGTGACAATAAAAAGATATATTACACACTCGTAGAGCGTATGTATGACAGACAAATGTGGACAATAGTTCTATGTATGATTTCGCTAGCTATTTTATTACCATGTGTAATCAAAACTTGCAGACGACAGCAGCAGTCAATAAAAGAGAGCTAGATAGAAAAACTCGTGTCTATACTTTACTTAAATTACGTCTAAAAATAGCTTACATGTAGAGGAGATGGTGATCGAGATCCAGCATAATAAGTTATCGGTGGGGATTCTGGTGGGGATTCTGTTTGACCCTCCGGATTAAATGTTCGAATGGCTGGTGAAGAGCCACGATGACCCTGATCCAATGAGAACAAAATAAGCGAAAGTTTTCCTCATGCAAGACACAGATTAGAAATATTTAGACTCGTGCAAAGCTAATTTTGACTTCATATACATAGCATCATTTTAATGAACGTGGGCATATGATAATAAAGCTTATACATGCAGGACGTGATTTTACTGAAACTCAAAATTCAAGTGAAATTAATGTAGGGAAAGTTTATAAAATCTCTTCATTCGCTTCTGGCCAAAATTGAATTAATTATTAGATATTATGGAGCGTGTAGTGGTCCCGATTTGCATTTGAATATGTTGTACAAGAATATATATCATCATAGCCAATAGGTCTGAAGATTGAAAGAAAGTTTTTGGATAAATTTATTCTATCATCTTCAGTTCTTGATCTCCTACTGAACGTATCTGTTTGATCTAAGCTTATGAAACCCCATAAAATTCTACGTGTTTGCTCTCAGAAAAGTAAACAGGTTTCTTTTACTTCAACACATTCCGTCAGAACAAAATGGAAATTGCCTCTTGAGCTGCCGCTTTCAAGGGCTTTTCATTCACTTTTGCATTATACTATTATTACAATACAGTTCATATCATAATTTAGCTATAAATGTGAAATAAATTTATTGCTCTCATATTGTAAAGATGCAGAGTTGAAGATTGAAAGCCAACAATAAAAGAAAAATATTTTCTTTTCATATGAATATTATGTGAATCGTCCAGCGTATTACGTCTATTCAACCATAATATTTTTGAATTGTTTCATGTTCCATAAAAAAGATGGACACTAAAAGCGTTTTCATCACATCACGTACATTCCTGTTTGACGGCTTGTCTGGAAACTGAGTGCATGCAGATTAGAATTTGCAAACATTTTAATACACACTATTTATTTAGTAAAACCAAATATTGTGCACTTTGTGTAAGCTGATTTAATGGCCTTTAACTAAAAATGATCATGAGCAAGTCGTATTTTTGTAACGGCTTGAATTGTAGTAGCTTTCTATATATCCATATATTATTTTTATTACTTGAAATCCTCCAGATATAAAATATTTCCCCAAAAAAACTTGCAATTATTCAAGGGATGTCATCAACAAGTTTGCTTCTCACAAAGCCCCTAAAACTTTGTTTAATTTAATTATTCAACTTTCTCTTCAGACTCGGGACAACTCTTTCGACTAGTGACAACACTTTATTGTGATACTCACCGCGACAACTTTTTGTCACAAAAAGTTTGTTATTGAAGAACTTTATAAGGTTGTAATTATAAGAACGTATCCGCTGTTACAAAAACAGAGAAAGCATGCTGTGAAAATCTGGATTTATACTCCTTTACTACATCCACTTGGCCAACAGGCAGGCGGAAGCGCAAACAAGTCGTTTTATCCTAAACCCCCACAGGTTTTACACACATCATGATCTTCCTTTTTGCATCAAAAAGGAAACCTGTTAGACACGACAAACTTTTTCACATAATGCTTGCTTACATAGGAAATATATAATCCAAGAATGATGAGTGAATATTTTATTAAGCACAAATCTTTGCACTTGAACAGCGTCCCGGACTTTTCAACTCCAAGAGCAGGGAAACTCTTAGTTTTCTTTTATTTCCAAAATGAATTGAAGAACTAGTGAAGCAAAACCTTTCAATCCCTTTCTTTGGTGAAAGCACTGACATTACATTTCGTCTATGTTGCATGAATAAGATTATATTATATGAAGCATTTATTCGTATTTCATGTGGAGAGTACAAGTGTGAAATTCCTTAAAGTTTGACTTTAAAAGTAGTAGCTAGTTTAATAACAGACCTATAGTGTCACACTTCACGCTACACACAGACCCTTTGCTTGTGCAGGTTTCATATTTCATGTGTCATGCTTTTGGGAACTGAAAATATAATATAATGCTTATCCTAAGAAATCGCATACGCCGAATAAACGTTGAAAAGATTTTTACCCGTGGCAGTGCCCTGTTTTTTACAACTACAATATGTCTTTGCAAGCACAAAAGTAGCAGAGCATGCATCACTGGTTTATACGTATGGCTTGTTTGTGGTTTGAGAAATTCCTGGGTGCTTCCAGTAATGTATTTTGTTGAATGTATAGCCCTTTTCAGTGCAAAAATAATGATAAGGAAGGCATGTAATTTTCTCAGGTACTCATTCCTCGCACAGCAGTCATGTCGACGTGTTTACACACGAAGTCAGTGTTCGGTTTTCGGTTCCAGTCCAGAGAAGTCTCAAAGGAGAAATCCTATGAAATATGTGGAGGAGGTGACATGGCGTAGCAAGGATGAGGAAGTGAAAGAAAAGGGACGATATACTGACTTGGAAGAAAGTAAGATACACATCGCCGTCAAGGATTCAGTGTGTTTGGTTTTATATGTCACGAAAACCCAAGTAGATTTTCCAAGATATGCCGACACAGGAACCTTTATCTTGACGATGAAAAGAGTATCAGAGTCAAATAAAAAAAGAGCAATTGACCACAGTTCCATTTCATCTTTCTTTAGTTTCCAAAATATCATTTGCTAAATGTTGAAAGATACTGTTATATCGTAAGTTACGATTCTTAACAGGTGTATAGGCAAGTCGCATGGACACAGGATGGCACAGAATTTACCAAATGTGTCATGAGTGTTTTCCAAGAACCAACAGTTTCCTATCCCGATTAAAAGAATGATATAGCAGTCAACGACAGTGATATTTTACATCATTTTTACATAGGTCGGTTAGTTTATAAATTTTGAGTTCCTGTTCGTCGAACAATAAAAGCACGCTCCTATATTATGTACAGTTTATATGATACTACTTTATGGGCTCATTTGTTTTATTTTAGACATGAAATGGATTGTACATTATGCAACAAAAGGTGAAACGTAATAAAAGTGAGACAATAAATTCTTGTCAGCATATATTTACTAGAAGCTTCTCCGAATCAAGCAGAAGCAAAACGTATCGTTTGAATTGTACGGGTGCAGAGTGAAATAATGCTCTATATAGATTTTGTATACCATGCTAAAAATTTCTTATGAAAGGAAGCAAGTTAGATCCGCCTTTTCTAAAATAGGTTCATTAGTATGAAAATTCATCACAAGCAAAAAAGGCATAATGTATGACGGTGTTTTTATGTTCATCCGTTTTCCTTGCGATATAAAAATTTCATGAGACAGACACTTTCATGTTATGTAATGCAGAACATCGGAATGTAGAAAAACACATTAATCGTCAAATGTGCTTTTTGAATGAAAAATACGAATTTACATACATACAGTATCCCGTATCCCTAAAATAGCTTAATAATGAAAACGCACACTACCCGTCTTTTTCCGAAAAGCAGAATTTGAGCGTATAGAAACGTGAGTGCGTAATACAAAGATTGGAAAAATGAATTGTGCTTTGTGTTTGCGTATGTATACTTGACATGTCATCAATAGTGTTATATGCAAAGTATATATAACTGTAGTATTTGAATTAAATTGATTTTCTGACATTATGTATTCTTCACAAAGATTTTTTTCATTAAAAATAAAAATTACATTTTAAAATTCATATTCGCAGATGTAAGTGAAAGTTAACTTGAAGGGTTTTCACTTCAAAGATATAATGTTATATTTTTTACATTTGAAATAAAATATATGAATGTTCAAAGTTTTTGAACAATTAACTTTGTGTCCTCATTATTTTTCTGTTGATTTGTTCATTCGTATGCATCAGTATTAATGCTATCGATTTGTTTGAAATATAATGAACTATTTATGAACTACTCGTAATATTATTCTGTAAAAGCAAAATTGTACAAAGGAAAATTAAATAAGTTTGAACGAATTTGAAATCATGTTTTTAACAATAACCGAACGAAACACTACACTTTTGCAGAAACATTATTAAAAATTACATTCAAAGTAGTTCCTGCTCCAAACTGACACGTGAGAGTGTTACGTAAGCATTTTTCAATGAATTTTGCGATGATGAAATTAAATATATCTTTATAGTTCGCGCTAGTATAGTTTATAACATTATGAATGTGTGTATAATTGTGAATTCCATTATCATGATTGGCACAGGCCTTTTTCTAGCGGTTTATTTTGAGTATTGTTGAAATACACATGGACAAAATCGATACTTGCTACATCTGCAAAACACAAAACTGATCATACTTCTTCACAGGACTATATAGAAACATCTTCCTCTGTTGATTCATTAGAAATCTTTATCCCACTCAAGTATTTAATTACTACAACGGAAACATTGAGTATTGAGTAGCACATCCAACATCGTCAGCACAATTCTTTATATAACCAAAAGTAAGTGTATTGTGCTAATCTAATTTTGCCAGTGCAGAGACAGTGTATTAGCTTCCTGCGATGCAAAAACTGCCATATGGTCACCATTCTAATGCAAGAAAGTAACAACGAAATAAAAAGTTTAGGACAACTGATGCGGAATAGCTAACTTAAAAAACAACAATAATAATTGTAGACAGCTTTTGTTCTACTCGGAACGCAGTGCACAATAAATATACCTATATGGACAAATGCGAATAACGCCTGACTGAAACCTGTAGACAGTCGTTGGGAGCAATATGGGTCACCGGAAACATTTGCACACGACTATTATAAATTATTCCGCCATTATAAATTACTGTTGCTAGTTAACTTAGCCATAACGCACCAAGACATATCGCACATGAAGGTCACGTGTCACAACGCATAATAGAAACGGATATAAAGCACAAAGTGCGTTCAAGCTACTCCCATCGCTATCATTATCATAAGGAAACAAATTAGACTGCCACATAAACATTTTATGACACGAACAGTCTCTTCGAAAACTGACAATGAAACCTGTGAAACAATGATACAATACAAAATAGGAAGCAAACACATGATTTGACATTGCAATATTAGTACATGCGGCATAAGGCAAGTTTCGAAAATCTTCGTCAACTCTTCACTCAGTGTTGGCTCGCGTTTGTCACATCAGGTTGCATATCCAGATTGCATTATTATCAGTTTCGACACTCGATATCATCCCCAGCTTTCCAATATCCAGGGTATGGAGCAATGACCAAAAACTACTAACTTAAATTACTGTTTAGTAAACTTTTTACCTAACGTTGACTTTCACCCCTCTAACCTACTTAAGGTGCATTTATAAACCAAGGGATATTTCTTCATTTTGCCCTAACTTTTACATGAATAATCCAATCGAAACGGTTGATATATATTCTTGTAGCGCACTTTACCCTTGTTGTTCCCCACTATATTCATGAGTATCCTAACTTTTTTTCGAAGGCAGCAGCAGTTTTTTGAAAATGTACTATTTTGGAGTGTCCAAAAACCAAGGGATAATCTTATTTTCATGCGACATAACTTTCGGTTTTTGAGTAATGTAGCATACAAATGGGGTTTATTTTGCTAGGATAGGCTGATTTAACTGATTTGTGAACATTTTAAACACGAATTTAATATTTAGATCGCTTTTCAGGCCGATTATCTTATTTCAAGGTACATCACCGTATATGACCTTGGATTTTGTTCCATTTTCATTCTTAGAATTAACTAAAATATCAACTACATTACAAAAAGCCTTTTTACTTTTATTTTTACGTATATTTATGTTCTATAACAGTTGCTTTCCTAAATTTATGCAATCACGGATAACATTTATTAAATTCATTATAGTGCTAACATTAACAATTTTTAGTTTATTCTAGGAAATCATTAAAAATTATGCTTGTATCATGCGATAATTAAGTTATACGACTATTTGTACTTAAATTTGCACATTTGGTGCAAAAATATTATATTTAATTCCCTTTGGGTTCGTCAATTTTGTACCTCGTAAATGCGCGAGATAAGGTCATGTCATGGTGCAAGACAATGTTTCACAATTTCGAGATTCTGGGGTAGCCTATCAACTAAGCTTGGTTCCAAGCATCTTCCTGGTCACTATTGATAGGTTTTGCACATAGCTAGTATATTATATTTATTTGAAAATGTCTGCTTCAAATGTAGCATGTAGACTAAACATATCTACTACAACACAAGTAAGCAAACCATTCTAAATTCAGGACACGCCGTTACACCAGCCGCCCTAAATTGGTCTACCAAGTCAGTGCAAGAATGTATTCCCCCAAAAAACTAATAAAATGTACTTAAAAACAGTTTGTAACATCACTATCGTAATAAATCGGCGGTACCAGTAACAGTGTGCTAGCAGTTTGCATCAAGATTATACCACACAAAACGACTTATCGAAAACATATGTCGAAACTTCATGTGAATAAATGCGTTACAGATTGCGTTTTATATATGGGATTAAACTAAGTTGTCATAAACCATTATATTATCAAAAATTGTCCTTCAGATTTCTGAGTGAGTTTACTCAGGTTACTAAAAACCAAGAAGTAGCATATAAAACTAACTTAATATTATATTCATGTTTAAAATGTCCACAAATCAGTTAAATCAGCCTATCCTAGCAAAATAAACCCCATTTGTATGCTACATTACTCAAAAACCGAAAGGTATGTAACATGGAAATAAGATTATCCCTTGGTTTTTGGACACCTCAAAATAGTACATTTTCAAAAAACTGCTGCTGCCTTCGAAAAAAGTTTAGGATATTCATGAATATAGTGGGGAACAACAAGGGTAAAGTGCGCTACAAGAATATATATCAACCGTTTCGATTGGATTATTCATGTAAAAGTTAGGGCAAAATGAAGAAATAT
>CM056168.1:23357422-23407189 GCA_029691765.1 Entomobrya proxima
ACAGAAAAAGGCGACAAAATCTTGGCCTTCCACCTAGTAAGCAAAGAAAGTCAGCCAAGAAGTTAAGAACCGGCTGTCAGAAGGAAAACTGTCCCCCATATTTAACTGACGATGCACCTTGCAGCGCCCAAGAAAAAGCAGTTGGAAATTCAACCACTTTGGAATCCGAACCTCATTTGAGAAACCCAGCTTTTTCCGATTGTGTTGAATATCAAACCCAAGGAGATCACAGTATTGTCGATGAGGACTTTGCAGGGAAAACTTCCGACGCATTGTTGAAAAGTACCGCTTATGTTATTGTAAAGGTTACAGAGGAAGTGCCAGAAGGACCTTTGGTCTCACAGCTGGAGCCCGCTCCGTCAACTTCCAAAGAGGTGGAAACACAAGCCAACGCCCTCACTAAGCGGAAACTGATCGCAATGCAACCATCAATTTGTACTCAGGCACGAAGAATAGTATCTTTGGAGTCCCTCCGAACTGCAATGACCGAAGCCACATTTCACACTTCTGTATGTGGAAAGGGACCGGTTTCTTTTAAAAGTGAAACTAAAACTGGAATGCACACGGAAATGTCGTTTACATGTGGATGTGGAAAAACTTTTGCAGTAAAATCAGACGGTGAAAAGGCAGCATTTTCAATAAATGAAGCACTTGTTTGGGGGAACACACAATCGGCAATCGGTTACAATGCCTCGGTGAATCTTTTGACAACAATGGAGTTACCCACACCAAGCTTTAATTATTACAAAAAATTCCAACAAAACTTACATGATGAAATGACTGCTGCGCTAAAAGATGAACTAAAAAGATGGGCAAAAATGGAATTTGAGTTGGCTAAAGCTGCAGGAGACATTATAATTATAAATGGGAAAGAATATGCCTTGATAACTGTAGTAGTTGATGGGGGGTGGGTAAAAAGATCATATCAGCATTCGTTTTCGTCAAACTGCGGAGTAGCGGTGATTGTTGGCGCAAGAACCAAAAAGGTATTGTATTTTGACACAAGAATTTCAACCTGTGCTACTTGTGACAGAAAGCGAGAAGTTGGGGAAAGCATTCCAGCCCACGCCTGTTACAAAAACTGGACCGGAGCACCAAATGGAGTGGAAAGTGACATAATTCTTGCGGGATTCCAACAAAGCATGAAGGAATACAATTTGATATACTGGAAGTTCATTGGCGATGGTGATAGCTCAGTTCGCTCCAAAGTCCAGCACGTATATGGCAAGGATGTCATCGTAGAGAAAGTTGAATGCACTAATCATGTCACAAAAAATTTCACAAAACGGTTAGTTGAAATTAGTGAGGACACAAAATTACCACTTTGGCAGCGCAAACTGTTTAATCCAAATCTACAACGTTTTAAGGCGGCTTTAAAACAATCCATTATTTACCACCATGGTCAAAATTCCGATTGGATGGAACTTTATAATGATATTAAAAACATGCCCTTCCATATATTTGGCGATCACACAAAATGCAAGGAGTATTTTTGCAAAGGACCAAAAGAAAAAGAATTGAATTCTGTTCCATCACTTCATGACACCGAAATATGGAAGTCAATACAAAACGCCCTTGAAAGACCTGGGTCTCTAGCCCAATCTCTAATTAAAAAGGAATCAAGTAATTACGCTGAGTCATTCATGTCGATTGCAAGTAAGTACGTAGAAGGCAAGCGTAAAAATTTTGGGCAAAACAATCTCTATCGACTTCGGATGGGAGCTGCAGTTTTTGCATATAATGAGTGTGAGTTCTGGGTAAACAAACTTTCATCTTTGATTCGGGACGTACCTCCAAGTGACACATGGAAAACAAAGGCTGCTACTGCTTTGAAGGAGCGTCAAAAAGTGAAAAAATATCGGTTACGACGACCACTGAAGGTACCAAAACTTGGCAATCCAAGTTTTGAGTATGGCGCAAATCCTCAGAAGCCGGACTTGCCAGATGATATACTTATGTTACGAATAATGGATAAGAAGAAACAGCTTCAGATTTCAACGGAAAGGATAAAGGAACTTGAGGCAGCGACACGCGAGCAAGCAAACTCTGAGCTGTGGAAATCCGAACGTTTTGGTAGAATAACTGCCTCAAAAGCTGGTGCTATTTTCAGATTGCAAGACAAAACTGATAACACTGCTACATTAAATGATTATTTTGGCCGCAAGAAGTTTCCAAGTGCTATTCGAGCAATGCAGTACGGTACTGACAATGAGGCTAGGGCAATTGAGGAATACGCTAGTAACTGCGAAGAAAAAGTTTCCAGAGCCGGTTTCACTGTGTACAGTAAAAACGGTATATTTGGAGCTTCACCAGATGCGTATGTTGGAGATAATGGATTACTCGAAGTTAAGTGTCCGTTCTCCCTTCACTTGAAAGATTTAAATAAGGAAGGGGCAACAGCCTGGCCATCAGTGTCAAGTGCATCAAGTCTCCAGGTTTTGAATGGTAAGCTCGAAATGAAGAAGAAACACCCACACTATTATCAGGTTATAATGCAACTTTACGTGACTGACCGGAGCTGGTGTGACTATATGGTATGGAGTGAAACAGGAAAACATGTAATAATTCGCATTTCCATAAGCCCTGAAACAGATAAACTCTGGATACGCATGCAGGAGAAATTGGAAAAATTTTGGATGAATGATTTGGCACCAGAGTTGGTAGATTCAAGGTTTGATCGCGGCTATACTGAGTATAAGTGTCCATCTTATCGACTTTCAGATAGAGTTAAAAAGTCAAAATCTAAGAAAAACAAATGTCATGTGCCTGCTCTAATGTGTTGTGAAATGAATAAAAGATAAGTTACAGACAGAATCATAAGACACAGTTCCATTCTGCATTACCTTTTTTAAACAAGGCTATCATATCAACTGCCTTACCAACCATGTTTTTGACTTGCTGTTTTTTACGACATATAACTCGATTTTGAAAAAAGTAGCCTCTGTCGCGTATTCTCCATACTTTTTAGTACCGTTTGGCACTTTTAGATATCCAATGTGATTGCTGGGGACATGGGCATGTTTGATTTTATAAAGCGTGCCTTCACGTTGGTTTTAAATGGAAGATAATGTCGCACGAAGCAAAACGAAACATGCCCGCAATTTGGCTCATGGTACGTGAAGTAAGTCTTCAGTTTTAGATTGACTAAAGTATGGTGAATATGCCGCAGTCAACAGATTTTGGAAAAACTACTGTCTTTGGCTACAATATGCATTTTTTGCGAGTGACCTGGTCTGCACCCTCGTTGTGTCACGGGGGGAAATTGGGCGTGCTATATGCGTTTGGCTAAGTACCTGGCAACAGATTAACGCGTAAGATATGAAACGTCTCGTTAAACTAAAAAATGACAACTCTTTCTCTAAAAAACTTTTTTGCGTTGGTAAGGGTTGTTATCTTATTCTTCTGACAGTACATTATTTTTGTTAGTGTCTTCACATTTCCTTTTGTAAAAATGATAAGCAATATATGGGAAAATACAATAGGTATCTAGTTGTTGTTTACTTGATAGTAACAACAATACAGAATATCAATCGCTGAGATGTGTCGATGAAAACTTCAACGTAATTTGATATAAAATTGAATAAAAACATCTCCTCAAGCTATTATGGATCTTTTGCAACTGTCTCAAGTGTTTTCCATCATATTCACTTTACGACGAGATAACCAATGACACATATATAATACACAATATAGAAATAAATTGTTTTGCTAAGTTCATGTGTTTAGAAGTGGGACTTAGAAGTAAGGGGGTGCCTGAAAATTCTACAAAGTTTTCAACTTTTTTTGTATGCCAAAGTATTCTGATCGAATTCAAAGAATTTCAAGTAAATTGTATTTCAATAAGCATTAATGAAGCAAAACCCTGGTTGATATAAAACTTTCAATGTACATACATCCCAGAACTGCTTGTCCACCAACGCATGTAATTACATGATCAGTGAATAACGATGAAGGTAGGCGTTTTTTCGAAATTTCATAAAGCTTGTGCAGCCATGCTTTCTTCAGTAAATAGCAATCATGTGAACTCGGTTGTACATGTAAAATATAATGGTAGCATGAGAAAAATTAAAATAATATAGTAATATGTTCTTTTTAAATGCAAAATTTGTGTAAAAGCAGAACACTGAACTTGAGAGAGGAACACAGGAAAGCGTATTTCCTTTTCATTCTCTTGCTTTCATCTGATGTTTGGCATGAACTGAGCGTAATGCATTATCTATATGATATTAAGCGAGAATAATGAGTAGACAATGAGTTGCTTGAAAAAGAACCATGTCTTATCTTTATCGTTCCATATAATATGCTCAATTCTGAGTGGTTCAACCTTTTTATCTTAATAATGATGAACTACTATATAAGAGCAGCATGCACAATTCCGCAAAATCCCCAATGGGTCATTATGCCGAACCATTTGGTGCCCTGTTTCTCAACCCAACACAAGCTCTGTGTTTTGTGGAAACGGCAGCTTCCCTTTGAAAAGAGTTTCTGTTACCCACTAACTCTACCCATTCTTCTGGTTGGGATTACAAATGTGCCAACCGCCACCACAAAGTAAAGCAGTGCTTTAGAATGTTCACTTGTGCAAGTAAGTGAAAGTCTTTAGTAAACTAACTTCAAAAGTTCCAAACTAATATTTAAAATAGTATGAACCATTTCTGTCTCATTCGCATTGGTTGCTCTTCATTTATATTTTATACCAAAATATATACCTACCTGAGTGTTATTGAGAAACTTTTATACTGAAGCATCATATTTATTTTATTTACGGGATTCATTCCAAGGAAAAAGTAACTCATTCATTTTAATGATTAGCCGTTTCTACATGAGAACACATCAAATGAAGACATTCATTGTTATATAAAGTATAAACCTCTTCATTCAACCTCTTCTCCAGTGAACTAGTACTTATTGGCAACTAGTACATATTATTATGTGATTTTGCCATTACTAACTTTGTCTCATTAAAGTATACCGTATCATCATGCTTGTTTGTTTCATTGTTAGGGCCATGCCATGAGCATAACATAAACACACTTGTGTACAAAACAATATATATATATATATTAAAAGCCTACCACAACGTTACTTGAGAGAAACAGACAAACAAACTCAATGATCATGCTGTACATAAATAGCATAACAGAAAACTGAGGTTCTAATTAAGAATTCCCTTACCTTCCGAGCGGCATTCTCAATTTGACCTTGGGAAGATATAGAATAGGTTCTATTAAGTCTCGCTCCAGGGATGGGAGGTCCAGATGGTAATGATCGAGCTTGATGCGTAAGCATGCTGTTTATTTCTGGTTGTTTTTGGCGTGTTTTCTCAATTTTTGAAAACTTGTTGTTGGTGTTACGGTAAAGATGTTTATATACAGTACTCGAAGACAGGAAAAAATGCTGTAGCTTTATATAATATAGCTCTGTAACAGTGGATATATCAAGCCACTATTTTCTTCCCTTCATCACTTTTTCTTTATTTTGCCACTACGTTTATGTTAGATGGGGCCTGCTTTCTGCCGTACACACCACCCGTGATCTCGATAATGAAGTCGATGATGAAGATGATGATGATGATTATCTGACTAGGTGTATGAAAATGCCAGGAAACATGGGTTGGAAAAGAATGAGGTATATTTTTGTTTTCTCTGTCAGAGTACTTTCTTTCGGCTCTTTTAGGGAAAAAAGAACAATTCCTCTTTCACCGCGACTCTATTTACATGAAATTTTCTTTATTTTGTTTACTGTAGAGACGTACTGTTCCAAGCCCACTCTTGTTCCTTTCCTTTATAGTGCAAGGGAAACTGGAAACAGCAGGAAACCGTGCCTTTAAGAGATTGGACGACGAAGTCTTCGTCTTTTCCTGAAAATGAGATGATGGAATTTGAAAGGGAACAAGATGAAAGAAATGTACACACACAATGCTAAAAATCCAAACAAATTCACCTCAGCTTGGTTGACAAGAAGGTCGAGTTACTACTATAAAGCTGATGTGAAATGTTACTTATTATTGTTATGAAAAGGAAAATGTGGAAGGAAATCATTTGAAAGCAATAAAAAATCTCGTTGGAAGAAATCTACAAAAGATGAAAGAACAAAATGTAAAAACTCTGTAAAATATAAGGAAATGTCCTACTTTCGTATATCATGTACCTTATGTTATTTAGTTACACACCCTCGTGTATATATCGATTTACCCGTTTCATTACCTTTTCATTTTTAAATCAATTTACTTTTTAGTAAAGAAATTGGGTTATGTTTTTTGTGTAATGCAAGCTGTTAAGCATTTGAAATAACTACAGAAAACGATGTCTCTAATCTCTCCGTACAAAGAGAACTGAAAACAGGGAGAAAGTTTCAGGTTGCCCCAAACATCTTTCATTGCCTGTGGTACCCTTGTTGCTGCTACTTTGTTTGATAAAAAATCGAGAAGCTATACAGGTTGCTCGTAAACTTTTGTTGGCAAACTTTTTGCCAACACAATTCGTTCTTCGAATTTTCTGTACTTTTTCCCCTAAAACAGTTGTCTATTGGAGTGGAACGCAAAAAAATATGCAGACTGAGGGGACAAGTTGTCGTCGTCGTAGATGACGAAAAGCTTTATTATTTGGAATGCCTGTTGTAAATAATATATTACCTATTTAAAGTTTACGATCCTCTCCGACAAGATTCTTTTGCCACGCAGTTTTTGTCTTTAATATACTTTCGCGACTGTTTTTTTATAAAAAAAAACTTTTACTTTTAGTGCTGTTTGCTAGGAAGAAGTGTTTCTATTTATTTTTTACTTCCACACGTATCAGTTTACAATGGAAATGTTTAAACACAATATAAGAGGAAGTATAGTTCATATTTTTTCATTTTTCTTATTGTTTGAAACTGCGCCTTAAAAATTTCTCATTCCGCATTCTAAAAGAAAACAATAATATATGATAGGGTAGATGCAGTAGAGAGCAAAAGTGACAAACTGAAAATGTGGAAACTATCTACAATTATGTACATACAATTATGAATTATATATCAAATTAAAAGTGGTCTGCCTTAAAATCAGTGTCGTCGTCCTTTTCTCTTGTCGGAATTTGTGCATGCACTTTTTGTAGTAAATAATAATAAATATAAGTATATGGTTACAACAACCATCGCCATCATTATTACTAGCAATGAGCCACCTTATAACCTTAGCTATGATCTTTCACTTCGTCTTTCTATTCTTGTGTTACTACATGCTTCACATGTCGTGGAGAAACGTATATATATAGAATATTATGTCAGGTATGGAACAAAAAATGAAGTTGCATGGAAAAATCTCTGAACTTTTTCCCATGCTAAAAACAAAGTTCGCCCTCAGCTTGTGCAATTTTATATGCGACTGTTTCAAACGGCGGGGTTGGATAACATGTAAAAATACCGAAGAAGAAGAAGAGTATGTGATGCGGAGATAAAGAAAGTGTACGTGTCTCTGCCATTATTTTATCAGTCCAACTTACTATGCTATTCAGTGTGTACTTTTTATATGTGGTTGCCTGAACTATCCTGAAAAGCTTTTAGGAAAATATCAGCAAAAAAAAGTTTTTCCACAACTATTTATCATCACTTTATATTTTTCAAAAACTCTTGCTTGTTGCACAAGGGAATTAATCTTAAAAATATAAAGACTTTGCATAGATTATGTGACTACAACGGCTAAGGATTATTATCTGGGGCACGTAAAAGCAATAATATGTGGAATATGCACCTTTATTTGTGGACCAATCGACGGGAAATTGTGTATGAATTGAGAAAGAAAGGATATTATATAGAGTACAACTTACCAAGCAAAAGTTGAAACTTGTGGAAATGATTGAAGCAAACCAACCCAAGGAAGAATTGAAGTAAGAGGCAAGGAGAACGATGTACGATGTAGAAAGTTGAAGAAAGAAGAAGAAGAAAAAGCCTTGTCGAGTCAACCAACAAAGTTCAACTGGTCTTGTGTCGGAAGGATCATGATGATTTCTTCTATGATGATACAGTGTGCTTTTCTCTCGTTGTATGAATGTTCTGCGGTGAGATGTACAATTTTGCTCTGGTCCTGGTGTATGTGTACGCGTGATGGTGATGATCATCATGGCTTGGAGCAGAAAACCCATCCGATCTCTACAGCAGCAGCAGAAGCGAGGTTTGCATTAACTTTGGCAGTAATATATTGTATCAGAGCAGCAGCAAAGCATTATATGGATAACTTGTTGTTGTTGTACTGGTTTCGTTTAACACGCTTGTATGAACTACGTGCAATAACTTTGGTGAAAGCACACTTTCCTTTTTCTACCAATTTCTAAGCAGTCAAGCCAGGTTATTTGACAACGACCTGCTTTTACAGATTTAATGTTAATGTAGCCAGTGGAGTAATATGCAAAATAAAAGTAGTGAATATTAGGAAACGATGATAGGAAAATTCCAGCCTAGGGCAAGTAAATGGAAAACGCCAAGAATGTTGATGAGAATGCAACAGTTTTCCTGTACGAAGCTATATTTCATTTTGATGCGTTATTATCGAGGTTGGTTTTCCTGGATGGATGTTTTGCTATGATTTATGGTCTGAAACGGTTTTGCCAATTTTATTGAAACCTCTAAATTGTGCAAATATTGTTACAGTAGTGAATACAGCTTTGAGTTACAAAAAAGGAGGATTTCATGAAGGCCAAAATGTGCAGTGACTGAAAAAGAATGTTGACCCTTAATTTTGCAGCACATCTTTGATCGTCGTGTAGTGTTTGGGGTGAAGTGACACAAGTATCTACGAAAGCCATCATGAATTCCTGTTCGAAATATGTAGGTACTTTGGCTTGGTCAAATTGAACTCTTGCGATGAATGGAATTACACGTGTCACTCTTGACTCCTTCTTTTTTGCACAAGTTCAAAGGAGAATTTTAAGATTTGCAGAGTACAACAGCAATACTATGGAATTTTTTGTATGTTTATAACGAGTCTGAACTCTAGAAATATAAGACGGCTGAAGGCATAATGCCTTAGGCATTACACTCTTTTGACGGGAATAAATGGAATGAAATGAATCCGAATCACACTTTCTGAAGACCAAGAACCAGATCTATTCGACAAGCTTTTCTTGTCAGGGGTTGGGGTCGAGCTTCGTGATGATGATGATGGTTTTAGCACCATGTCCATGGTCCCAAGAGTTGAACACATTCCTTTGAGAGATTATATTATTCCTGGCCACTATATTTATATTAACATATTGTGCTATTTCTTTTGATTTGAGCCATTACTAAAAATAAAAGTAAAACACTTTCTTTGAGATGTATTAAAATACGGGGATCAGGATTTGCTTTTTCCATTGTGATATTTTGACAACAATGGGATACATTGCACAGTAGGGCATTCAAAGAATGTTTCCATCAAACTGATTGAATAAGCTAAAGTAATGAATGCATTATACATGAATAGTAATTTTATATTCAAGAAGGTTGCGAGAAAAGGTTTCCTGTTCACTGTTTAAAGTGAAAGCATAGATCCCTTAACATAGTATAACGCGGTAGTATATTATAGCATGAAATACGAATTTGCGGAATTGTACAGCACAAGAACTTTTCTTTGAGCAAAAATGGTGTAGCGGGGCAATGCGAGAACTACCTACCATCTTCTAGAAAGAACTGCTTTTCGAGAATCCACGAAGTACTTAAGCTTGGAGATGGAAAACGGTATTTATGTTTGTTTTCACCACTTTATCGCTTAAGAGGAAATGACTGCAACGCACCTTGCCCACAATTATGCCTGTTCAAATAATGCAATGGTAATAACATGGTAAATCGTAATAGCCTCCACGATTGGAGGTTCAAAATACCAAGAACAAATAATCCTACTGTTGTGTTGAGACTAAAACTCGTTTTCTAGTAAAGTTGTTCAGTTCAGCAAGGAGCATTTATTTTCCGACACATTTGTCACTATTCAACATATCCGAAGAGTATATAATTTATATGTAGTACTATTTACAATATAAACTTTACTTACAATATAAAGTAATTTACTATATAAAATACTACGTTTGTTTCTTTTTTATTGATTTGCAGTATGTTGTGTAAAAGAAATTTGCAAATAGAACAAAGTAGCTGACGTACATGACTGCTGCCACAATCAGATTAAAACGGTGTCTTTCGCAACCTCGAGCTGTGTCTGAAACGAAAATATAAAACCACACAATGAGTCACTCAAAGGGATTTTCGTGTAAGATCTTTTTTCTCTGGAAAAAGCTCTGAACAAAGCATACGAGCAGCGTTTACTCATATTTTTACCCGCTAATTAATAGATACAAAGTATGTTTTCAGCCAAAAAGATGCAAGCGTGAATTTTGTTTTTACCTGATTCTATCCACGTAATCCAATTTACGTATATTCCAAGAATCATTTGTAATATTTGCAAAGTGGTCAGTGCCACTGAGGTGGCCCTAACTAGCTTGAATCCACTTGCCTATTGCAACAGAAACAGTATTATTGCCATGTTCAAAATTTAAAAACAATATTGTTTTGATGATACTATAGACATACCTTGAGGGAGTAATAAGAATACATAAGCGTATGAATTAGAAAATTTATGGACATTAACCATCGATGACAAGGTTCTTGATAGGGAAATGTATACCAACAATAAAGCATTGTTGTAACGTGATGATACCTGTGAAGTAAATCATTCATTTTAGCTGGAAAGTTGCCTTTGTACATATATGCTTTGTATACGTATTTACACATGATTGTTGTACGGAAAAACATGGGGAAATTAAATATCATGGTGTCATATATCAAACTCAAAACGAAATCAAGTTATAACCAATGCAGTAGGATCAGAGGCTGCTTCCGAAGCACAATGAATGCAGTATCACCCAGTTCCCCGATTTTGCTCAGCGTTCCGATCCAACTCCAGAACGCAAATTGGATGGTGAGTCCTTCACTGAAAGTAATTTCATAAAATGCTTGTAAGTTGAGCAAAGCGCAGGGCAGCGATGCCAGTACTTGTCTGCATAAAATAGTCTTTCAAATCCTGTGCTTTGGAAACACATTGGTTTCTACACAAAACATGGGGATGAGTTTGAGAGTTTCTACCTAGAACAAACCGACTTGTAGAAACCATTCTGCTGCCACAAAACTGCCCACAAGTCCGGAAACGTTCGCCAAAAGGCTATGAAAGAAAACACTGCAAAAATCATGTTCCAAATCACCAGCGGTGTTCTTAACTTGTATGCTGGTCTATGAGTCATCCAATGTCTGCCTCTGAAAATCAGGGCAAGGTAAACAGCCCCTAACACAATAGGAATCCAAAAGTTTTGTCTCATCCAATGCCTCCAGAACGAAAAGTCAAAAAGCTCCCAACTGTAAGCCTCATTGTCGATGGAATGGCTGAAAACAGTGGCAAACTGAAAATCCAAGGGCTCTGGTGATGCTGGTTGCATTTTAATCTGGAAGCTGAGACGCAGTGAACTGAAATGAAAAGAGTTGTCGTTGTCAGCATTCTGGACTGTCTAAAAAGATCCATACTTCCCAGAATGCAAGCAAATATACAACATAAAAATATGAAAACCTATTGAGTATAATGCAGGATTTAATGAAGGCTGAATGGTGTTGGGATAACTTTACTCACAATGCAGTAAAGATCGAGCTCGTGAATTCTCAGAGCACGGAGTTAATCTTGTATTTTACACACTCTCTGTCCGGTCCATCATATGATTTCAAACTGATTCTGATGACCATGAAATGGAAGAGGTTGATAACAAACACGCAAGGGTGAAGAATTTCCAGCGTGCTCTTTTGATAATAGTACTCATAATCATGATATATGATATACCTATAGATTTCACATGGATTTACGTAGAGTTACAATGTAAGATAGTTTGCTGCCTTGGTCTTGCAAATTGTCGTGTCGCTTCACTGGAATAAACTATTAGCTAAAATGCGTTGCACACGAATCCCAGCACCAAAAGATCCCATTCATTATTTGTCGATATTGTACCTGTCTTTGGTATAAATGTGTGAGTATCCCAAGTCTCTCATGCATGCTTGACGCGCTGCTTGGAAGCTGTGACAAGAAAACGTAAGTGATGTAATATATTTATTACGCCCCCTCAAACAAACAAGCTTAATTGGACTCTCCGGCCTTTTAAAAGCTTGCACACACAAAGCACACACGGAGGAACAAAGCGAGCAAGTGAGTTTGTAATATGCGTGCATTCATCATTGAATCATTGACAATAGACTCTTTGAAACATCACAGGATCGTCAAGCATGAGATGTAAAACATTATTTCATTATTGTTTGGAAAGATGGTTTGGTTCGATTACATTTACATGCTACAAGCAAAAGATGAAAATGAATAGTCATAGTCATAATGGGATGGTAAAATTGGATCAATACATTCTCTAAAGCTCAATGTTCCGTAATGTACAATGTGCTTTACCGATACGGTAGTGTTCTTGTCCGTTTCCTTGCAAGATCCAGGCTATATTGAGTTGAAGGTACAAGTAAACTAGGGTTTAATATGCCATAATCTCGTACCACATTTATTATTATTACAAAATTATAGTGATAAGTCAAGCACAAACTAAACTGACTACACGCGCTTGTGTGTTCCTGTACGAAAATTGATAGGGCTCTCGGCTCTTGTGTAATAAGCCCTTTGTAAACAAGAACTGATCCCTATCATGTTCACATGCCGTTATTTGAATTGCAACATTCTCAAGTGTAAAGGGAATTAAATGGAACCAAAAGATCAATAATTAGAACCTCATCAGCATCTCTGCATAAGATTCAAAGTTACCCTCATAAGGCCATTATGCTATAATAATATCAATGCAGACATGCAGAGTGTGTTTATACGTGACAGGAAATTAAAATAAAGTTCTACACTTTTGCAAACTTGCAAAATTAACAGATCATTCTTCACACCATTCATTATTCCGGAACCTAACATACCATTCACCTGCTCCAGGAATTGCAACAATTGCATGACTCCTTAACAATTGAATGGGGCATTATGCGAACTTATAGATTTCTAACAGAAAATTTGTAGTGCAAGTGTATTCATCAAACCTTGCATTGCACTTTAGTATTTAATGCATTTTATGACTGAGAATTGAAATGCTGTTAATTAAATTAAATACGTTAATCATGTCATATTAATGCTGGAAATGGAAATCATGCAAGCTCCGATACGGAAGCTTGTCCTTTCTGAGATGATTCTGGCAAGCTAAAATATTATGGAAAATGTGAATAGCATTGAACTCACTCAAGTTGAGCAGGTTGCAAGCGAAGCAAGCGGATACACGCGCGAACTGTGATGCTTACAGATTTTCCGGTGAGTACGACATCATAATAAGCTGTTTCTTCAAAAGGAATCAAGTTACGTACACGCACCCAAAACGCAGTATTTTGAAAGCAGTTTATCGAGTTGACCTTGTCTTTGAAGTCCTTTTTGTGGAACGCCGTGTTTTTCAACTAAAACAGCCAAGGTAAGTGCGACCTGAGCTTTAAATGTAGTGTTGCAACAAGCTGTGAAAGCGTCAAAATATTAATGTTTTGTTTGTATTTTATGGCTACAGATGCAGATGCCCGTGAACCCCAAACCCTTCCTGAATTCCTTGACTGGAAAGCCAGTGTGTGTGCGGCTCAAGTGGGGACCAGAGTACAAAGGTTACCTTGTATCCGTTGATGGCTACATGAACTTACAGGTAAAAAAGCTAATCACTAACTGTTTTTCTTCTTGAATGGATGCATTTTGAATGAGTATGAAGGGATTTTGAACCTATTTGATTGTTATGTGTTTAGCTTGCGCAAACGGAAGAGTACATTGATGGCAACTTGACCGGAAGTCTGGGCGAAGTGCTGATTCGGTGCAATAATGTGCTGTACATCAGACAGTGTGATGAGGACGATGGAGGGGAAGCAATGGAATGAAAGTAACGGATTCCTGTTTGGATTTCGATGTTAGAATGTAGCGATTACGTGTATCTTCTGTGTCAGATCATACTGAATCTGTTTTATTTCCGTTTTGGGGTGATGCGTTATATGATTGTTTTGATTAAAGATCTATCTGAATAATGTGAGGGTAAATGTTAAATATCTCGTTTATTTTCGAATGAATGTACTTCTTTGCGTATTTTTATAAATATGTTAATTAATAAAGAAACCTGATTACAAATTGTATCTTTTTTGTATTTTTATTGCAAAATGTAGGTATATAAATGTTATCGGTATAATGGTTTTATGAAACATCTACAAACAATACTTCTAAAAACAATAAAAACATGAAATAACTAACAGTCAGTTTTCATTGGAACATTAGAAAGGCGTTCAAACAATATTATAAGCTCGAAGTGTGGAGAGTCAGGGAACATGTCAACAGGGATTAATTTTGTTGGAATAAACGGCCTTCCCTTGAAGGCATTTGAATTTGGACGCGACAAGTCAATGAAATTCTTCATGGCTGCTTTAGCATTACAGGCAACGTAAACTAGAGTTTTAATTTTCTCGCATTTTCGTAGTGTAAAGAGCACTTTCTGATGCAGTCCTGCTCGGGGAGGGTCAACCACTGCAATTATGTTGTCGGACTTGGCACGCACAATAACAGGATCTGTTATTTCTTCGGCTTTTCCAGAAAAGAAATCACATTTTTCTTCCAGACCATTAATTTTGGCATTCCTTCGAGCATCAGACACAGCAGCAGCTACCATTTCTACACCTAGTACCTGGGAACATTTGTTCGAAACTGATATACCAATAGTTCCAGTTCCGCTGCACACATCCAGTAACGTCACATTGTTCTGGTCGCCCAACAGATCGCCAATGCACTTGTACATTACCTAATGAAAATAATATTTTTATACAAATGCGACATTATTTGTCAGCATTAAATGAAGAACATAATCAATCATATAGAACTGGTCAAAGTTGCAGTATTTACCTCCGTTGCAGAAATATTTACTTGGAAAAATGCTTCGGGTGAAATTTCAAACTGAAGACCTAGCAGGGTTTCGGTTATAGTTTCTGAACCAAACAATAGTTCAGGTGGATTATTATCAGGATGACCGTACTCGGTGAGGAGTTTTATGTAAAATGATTTTACACTCGTTTCTTTGCAAAACTCTTCTGTAAGATTACTCTTCAGTGTTTTGAAATCGTCATCAGAGAATCCCTGTATGAAAAGGTTAACAACTTAATTTAATTCTAAAACGTAACGCAATTTTATAAGTGACTTGACTTACCTTTTTACTTAATGCGACAATCATCATTACATGGTCATTACTCGTAACACGAACGGTAAGCTGTCGAAAGCATCCCTGATGTGTTTCTGGATGATACACGTCATATTTTGACTTGCGTACAAAATCTTGGAACTTTAAAACCATTTTGACCATGGAATGTGGAACGTTTGTCACGTTATCAATTGGACCAACTGCAGTTGACCCTTTCTTGTAGCTTGACAAACGGAAGCCTACCGTTTTTTCTTTAGTTTCAGGATTAAAGCCTGTTTAAAACCATTAAATTGAAAGCAATTCCAATTCAGTATGATTTAATCAAAAACCTTTTGAAGCTTACTAGCTTACCAATCGAAAATTCACACTTGTTCCTGTAGTGTTTGACAACTGGAGAGGGCTTAATTGGTTCAATGATATCCTCTGTCAAAATGGGAAAGTTGGTCAGGTTATTCTGAACTGCGACTATGCCCTTCTTCATTTCCGCAAATATTTCGTGCACCATTGCCATTTTCCTTTTAAGCTGTTCATACGAAAAAAATTTACAGTATGTGAGCTGTCGCTTTTTAGCTAAATTACAAATTTTTGATCTGATATACCAAATTTTTATGATTACCTGGTCCTCGTAAGGTACATTCCACCAAGGTGTGGTGACTCGCCGAGTGCTTTCCTCCACAGACTCACCAGGTAAAAATCCTGAAGTTCCACTGTCAATCTCTTGATTCAATCGTTTCTTCATTAAAGGATCTTCAGCAGCTTTCGCAGGCTGTTCAAATGTTAAAGAAAGTTGTCATCTCGCTTAAAATGTTTGGTCATCATCACATGCCTGACTTTGTCAAATCATCATTTAGCGAATGGACATATTTTGTACAACCTTTGCAGAAAGCTTCCTGTTCTTCCACTCGAAGCCATCAATTTTCTGAATGGCTAGCTGGCGTTCCTCGTCCGACTTAAAATTCACAAACATGAAATTGCAACCTTTCCTCGGGGGTATCATTTTGTGCGGATTTACTTTCAGCTTATTAATGAACAATTTTCGGAGTTCCTGTTCACAAAAGTTTACCGAATCAACAATTAAAAAGGCCACTTTTATAAAAGGTGCATGGTGCATATCATGCAACAGGGTGAATGCTTTTAATTTAACATACACTAAACCCATAGTATTTGGGTAAACCGGAAACCTCAATCTTGAACTTTTCCGAAGTAAATTCGTCCCTGTTCAGATAAGCATATGGATTTTTATCTTGTGCTCCTTCATCCTTGGAGTGACCATTCTTATCGTCACATACATCTGCTGCTGAAGCTGAATTACTTTCAACATTCGAATCTGGGGCTTTTTCAGCATCAGCACCGCCCTTTAAATCATAAATTCGCGATAAGTTTGAAGTTTGTTTTATTAAAAGATGGACATTAGCAATAATGTCACAAAAATTACCAACCGAAGAGTCAACTTCTGCCGACCCCTCCTCCTGTTTCAGGGAACTGATTCCTTCTACACCCTCTGCCGAGGGAACAGAGGTAGGTTCATTCTGAGCTGAAGTTTCCATCTTTTAACTATTAAAGCTTAAGCTTAAATTATTGTGTCAGCGACAGTAAAAGTCAAGGAATCTATTGAATGGACATATAAAATCGACGAAAGTATCAAACACTATAGAGTTCAAATCAAATCTAAGCAAAATGTTTCTGCCAAAATCCTCGACCAACTCTTGTCTTGGACATCAATACATCAACATCCGTGTGTCTCTTTTTCACGTGTTTCGTCAAAACACTAACTTTGCATTGAACTCTACTTGGCTGTGGAATCGTGTGTGAAAACATATCTGGGACTGGGGCTACGCAAAACAATTCCTTGCATTGAGTTTGTTCTCGTCGTGATGTTCATAAATGAGTTATATGCAAAATGCAAATAATGAAATAAAAATGAAACAAGATTTGCTAATAATTTTTATTTAAACTCGTCATCATAACACAGCGGTACAAATATGTCACACACTCAAAATATATGTAATTTGTAGTTTGAAGTATTTTATTTGGCCACGTACATTGCAAAACTTATGCTTCAAGCAGAACCTTCATATATTTTGGTTCCCCTGTAATAAGACAACAGAATTTAGCAAATAAAAGTATTGTGTATTGGCAAACATTTTATCTTTGGATCCATGAACGCGTGTTTTCACATTTACCCGTATTCTGGAGGCAGCTCTGATGGGTCAACGTACTTGTACAGTACGTCCTGCCATTGTGCCCTATTTTGGTTATACACTTTCAGAGCACGTCTTGTAATAGGTGACATGATAGGTCGAATGGCATTTAGCACAACTTCAAATACTGGAGGAGCTATTACAAAAAATGACATTTATGTTATTCCCAACCTTCAATCTCATACTTGTAAAATATATGCAAAGAACTTGAAAAGTGCAATCAAGTTACTATTGATCAACATTATCTTGTCAGCATATCCTGGAAAATGCTTCCTGAAATACAAAAAAATGCAATTGTAGTTTTTAAAACACAACAACCGCCTGACATGTAAAAAAAAACTTTATGATGTTATTGTAACTTACTCGTATGAACTGGTTAAATATATGTAAAATGGAAGACAAGGAACACATCCGTGCTGAAGAATGTTATAGCTGTCCATATTTATGATGAAATTCCATTGAGTAACATTCTTTCCAGCAGCTTGGAGCTCTCGAACTTTTCTTGTTGCAACCTCAAAGTTTTTGTCCACATATCTTTCCAAACGTCGCATTTTCCCCGTTGCAACAGCTTTTCTATAGTATCGCATTCATTCCGGATTGCATTAAAAGTTTCTACATACTTGGTCAAATCTTGACTTAAACCACTAACCTTATGTCCCAAGATCCAAAATTGCTAGAAATAATAATCATGATTTGTCATTTAAAATGTCGAAGATAAACTATACTTTAAATATTTATGTATAAATATATTGATAAAAGCTCTACCTGGTAATAATGGGTTTGCCTTCACGATCAAAACTTTCTACGTATGTTTTATAATCATCATTTTCAAGGTCTGAAAAATCCTCAGTGTGAATCGTAGAAAGTTTGTTGTCTTTTCTCCATTTCACATCCTGGAAAAATAAAGTCCAGTAAATAATAACAAGTTCAAACTATATGGAAAAATGTTTACTGTATACCTCCATAATAAGCTGCTCCGCCATGTTGACATCAAAGCTTTTAGCTAAAATTGACCATAACATTACAAACTGATGCAGGAAATTTTAATCAATGTTTTATATTTTTGCAATAAAATAATTTACAAACCCCTCAAATATCTAACAAGGTGCAGTTCATGTTTCATGTAACGGTTTTCTGGCCCGTCTGGCAATTTTCCGATTACACGAGCCTTGAGCTGAAACCGAAATAGCATTCACGATTAAATGCATTTATAGCCCAGTATTAATAGTTTGTACTAACCTTGTCCAATGCCCTCTTCTGCTGTGCAGTAAGGGTTAGATCCTCTTGTAGGGAGACACAAGAAATAAACGTAGGGACTAGTGTGACTAGCAACCCCGTCACAACTGACCAATTGTTAGTGAGCCTCATGATTATCAGCAGTCTATAGATTGTTTATTTTTTCAATCTAGTTCTGATAACGGCTAGAGCGCAACTGAAGTCGTATGCCACTTTGCTGTCATCTTAAATCGAAAATTGACGAAGGTGGAGCAGACTCGACATTGAGGGAAACAGGACATGATCAATTATTTGTGACATTAAGGTAGTGGTTGCAAATATAAATGTTGATTTAAGCGTGTTAAAGTGTTAAAATTTTCTATAAAAAATTCTCATGCAAATAATTTATTGATGAATACCAATCACAGGAAATTAAATAAAGCTTGATTTTGAATTCTCACAGTTTATAGAAGATTCTCATAAGCATTCAGTAATGAATGCTCTTGATATTGTCACTTTGCATAAATGGTTTTGGTTCTCTTTGTTGTCCTACAAGTCAATGTTTAAAACTTGTATTTTTGTTGTTAAACTAGAATAGCTTAAAAGTCCAATGATTGCAATGTTTGTTGTATATGTATTGTACACGACTAAGTGACAATTTAATGTATTTAACAGAATATATTTCATGAAAAGTGGTCAGTACCTTAAGGATTAAGTGAAATTATTACTGAGAGAAGATCCCAGTTTTGCCGTAAGTATTATGGGGATTTAAAAGGAGAAAAGTTATATTAAGCATAAGAGCATAACTGGTCATGCACGTGTTCGCATAATTACAGTTTTCCAAGTAAGCAGGAAATTATGACATGACATGAAAGCAAACTGTTTATCCAATAACTCCAATCTTGTCGGTTTTGTTTATAAGGCGCAATAACTTGTTTTGCATATTAGTTCAAATCCCAATAATTATTACTGTATTGTACACTTAAAAGTGAGACAAGATACTAGACACACCATACCACTGAGTGAATCCGATGAAAGAAATCTACAATTAAAATGAGAACGGAAGCAAAAATATGTCCAAATGGAATTAGGTAGCTTCTCAATAATTTGCAAATCCGTTTCTAGTACTGTATATGTACGTGTATTCGTGTATGTAATCAATTCAGAAAAAAAGTATTTTATTTATTTTATTGCTGTACGAAAGTTGTGGGTTTCTTGTCATTTTTTAAACTATGTGAAAAGCTAAACGAATCATCCCAGGAATCACACTTCTGCGTTGCACGCCAGATTCTGCCTTAAGCTATGTACTTTACTGCTACTATTTTGCTGTTGTTTTTACGTAGAAATGAACAAATAAGTGATGACACTTAACGGAACAATGAAGCCTGACCTTATCTACTCCATTTTCAATAGAGACATCTCGAACATTATGTATTCAGTATTACGATTAACGATTATTATGTTGGGATCTGCTTTAAGCCACCCAATCAACTGGTTTAAGTTTATAAATTAGGTCAAATATATTTTTGTGACAATGAAACTTAAAAATAACGTCAAGTTCATCAAACTGATGTAAACATTTTTGTTTTTGATGCATAGAAGATTTAATTTTTGCAAGGATAATACTTATATTCACACAACTAAATAAAAGTAAGAAGTCCGCATAAAGATAATACAATTTTGAATGCATATCTGAAAATTTTCAATTTTCTTAATAAGACAGCACTTAAACTTCCCTTGTTCCTCCGTATTCCACAGGCAGTTCATTCTTATCAACAATCTTAAGCAACTCGGATTGCCACTGTTGCTTATTAGTATTGTACACTTGAAGGGTTTGCCTTGTTAAAGGAGACATAATGGGTCTTAGAACGTTCAGTACCAATTCGAAAATTGCTGGAGCTATAAAAACAATATTGAAATAAATGAGAGTTTGTGTTGAGGTCAATTTTACACGAATTTTTAAAGAATATAAATATTAAGATCCATAAATTCACAAAAGAATTTTTGAAACTGATTTCTTACTGTTAATGAGCATGATTTTGTCTGCACTTGCTGGGTAGTGTTGTCTGGAATTTGAAAAAGTCAACAACGTAACGATCAAAGTTTTGAATCGAATGATTTTTTAGAATGCGATATTTTGACTTACTCATAGGTATTCACCAGGTACAGATAAAATGGTAAACCTAAAAATAATAATAATAAAAACTATAAATTCTGACATCAATATATATTTTTATCAGTAATCTCAGTGTGATCAGTGAATTATCCACGAGAAAAATATTACAACACGAAAGCTTTTTTGTGTATTTTTCCAAATGTTAACGCGATTATTTACATTGTAAACATCCTTGTTCCACGAGGTTGTAGTTTTCCATATTTATTATAAAGTCGAACTGGGTAACAACTTTGCCTTCAGCTTGTAGCTCCCTTACTCTCTTTGTCACAAGTTCGAAAGCCCGATCAACGTGGCGATTTAGTAAATGCATTTTTCCAGATAAAGCCAAAGTCCTTACTTTCCAGTCGCCAAAATTGGCGGTGATAACCGGTTTTCCTAACACGGTTTAAAATTCATTTCGGTTTATTAATGATTATATATAATTATTGACACTTCATGAGTGTACAATTTATACAAAGCAGAATCTCTTGTTAGTAACGCAAGTTATCTGCCAAATGTTTGTCGCTTCTAGTCAGGGATAAGTAATGCATTACTTATCCTTGCTTCTAGTACTTTATTCGTTTTAATTTCACTGTAGTACTATTGCTGCAAATACTACGAATTTATACAAAATCTAAATTCATAGTGTGCTATTTATCCGACATAGGATTTCATATATTATGTATTATGAATATTCGAATGAACTTTGGATTACATGAGTAGATTCAATTAACCATTCAATTAATGGCGAAATTTTTTAACAATTGCTGTAGAATGTATGTTTGGCTGGTAACATTGTGACATTTTTAGAGATTCTGCTATCATATCATATAAATAATTCTTGAATTTTTAGTACCTTCTCTGTCGTGAAATCTGATTTGATACGGGTAGTCACGATCAAGTTCTAAAAGAAATAATTGTCTTTAGGACAACACTACAAATTCTCCCTGACAAAATGTCCAAACGAGAATTTCCAAAACAAAAGTTTGCAAGCGGAGCGGAACAAGTTTTTATTACAAAAATCAACCATTATGGGACAGAATTTTCATATCTTGAAGCATCTTTTTACTTCATTGATGCTCCTGTACAGGTTGCCTGCACATGCGAAAAAACAGTAGACTTATGCGTATATAGACTGATTGATACACCTTTCTTCATATAATCTTACATGCATAAATTATAGAAGTCTTTAATATATTATGATGCTGGAATGGTGTTTTTGAATATTTACACAAAACTATTTTCAAATTAGCTTGGACGTCTTAACAATGTATGACGATTCAATTGATTTTGTGTTCTCAGCGATTTAGTTGAGTGTCCTAATTTCCGCAGAACGAATACTGTGTTGCATAAATGTTGTAAGTGTATGTGCACTCAGCTTAGTTCTGCTACTATGCCCCTTTTAAAATGACAAAAATATAGAGGAATGTTCTATTTCAAAAATTGTTTGATTGACATGAAAATTCTCATTTCGACATTTTGTTAGAGAAGAGTTGTAAGCAATTTTGCGAAAAAATTCTAACCCGAAAAATCTTCATCTAAAATTGTATTCATTTTGTTTTGTTCTCTCCATTTGAGATTCTGAGGGTTGTGGTTGCATCGTAAATCACGAGTAGGAACACAATAATTGCAAGAAAATTACTTAATTTGCCTGAGATACAGGTATAGATATTCTAGCATGTATCATTCTTACCTCACGAAGCATCGTTTCTGCTTGGTTAACGTCCAGGTTCTTAGCTATTTGAAGAATTAAATTACACGATCAATTAACCAATTAAACAAGCACTTTTAAGTTTCTTGTATAAAAAGTAACGATATAGCATTAGCTAAAATTCATAAGCAAAATCCTCTCAAACACATAGTTAAAAGCTTTAAAAAATTTCTAAATGGTAACTGGAACGTATTTATTAGCAACTAAACCGTAATGGAGTGTTTATTTGGACGTATTTATAAACGCGTTCATTTCCATCTTATGACTTTTGCGCAAGGTCTGTGCTCTATGTCATGTATACAAGTAAATCATGGAAAACTCACCCCTTAACCAGCGAATTAAGGATATATCTTCTTGCATATATTTCGGGGAATCCTTTAGGAAGGGAAGTGCTCGTTTCCGAAACTTCAGAAATTCGTAAAACAAAGATTCGTTATTTCAAGCTATTATTAGCATGCCTTATCATAGCTAAAAGTCAAAATGTTTTTTACCTTACATGAATATTAACATGAAATTCGTTTGCAAATAACTTACTTCATCCAAAGCTTGTTTTTCTTTTTTAGTTAAGGTCAAATCTTGTTCTGTTGATACACTGTACACTCGGCTCCATTCTCCAACGATTAAAATGCTCAAGACAAGCAATGTCTTCCACACACTTTCGAATCCCATTGTTTCAACTCGAATGGTAAACCAGTATGTTCTGTCTAGATCGTTATTACCTCTCTGATAGCCAGAAACTAAATGAGGTCAGCTCTCCAGTAAATTAAGCTACTATATAATAACGTGTTGTACGTCTTTATACCTCTTCTTCCGTGGCATAAATGTTTAGGGTTAGGGCAAGAGGAGAGTTTAATAAAATTTTACATTTTCGTGGCATTGTGTACGAATACATTTCGTGATGAGCTGCTTGGCTGGAGCTCTGAAAATTGAAAGCAATTACTGCTGTACATGGGAATCTTGAAATATTCATTCTAGATTTTAATTGTTGCAAAAAATGCCGTGGTTTAATACTGAATTCTGGTTTGTGCTGTATAATAGCAGTGATAGGAAAAAAAGGCAAAATATTTGTAGGAGTAAGGTCATGCACGTATTTACTTAAATGGTATGTATAAGTCAAATAAAACATACGACTTGTTTCACACATAGCTTTTTACATCTTGATAAGGTTGATAAAAAGTGCAAAAAATCGGTTCTTTTGGAGTTTATCAATACCCAAGTTGCAGGGCAAACATTGTATTTACTTTTATAATTCACAAATGCAAGTGTTGTAGGTTGAGATCAGAGGAATACGCATAAGACAACCTATTGAATGTTCTATCTGTTAATGAAAAGAATAGTTCAAGGGCGAAACTCCTTGCCTTAGTATAATTATCAATGACGAGATTAGACCAAAACTTTGGATAGCATGCAGAGAAGTCTTTAAGTCATCTTTCAATTGCTTTTATGTATGTGTAATTGATTGTACGTGTGTCCCAAAACGATCTTCTTTTTGCACAAATACTTTGTCCAATACTGTGTGCGCTATGAATTTCTTACAGCATAGCATAGCAAGATCATTCGACGTAATTTAAGGCTGCTTACCTTGATAGAAAAGTGATTGACACTAGTCTAATTACTTCATTACGTGTTTCTCCATTACTTGGAATGAAATACGGCGTTGTCCATCAGTGTTCAGTTTTTCTTAGATCTTGAAAAAATGAAATTATTAAATTATTGGGAAATCCCATTGTTTAGAGAAACCTTTCTTTTTACCGAGAAAATATGAAGTACCTATAATATAGGCAATCTTCAATCTTATATGATGAAAAAATGACGGATGGATAAAGAACCACATTATGTTAGTTAATCGAACCGCACTAAAAACAAGAGGCCGATGACGTTTTTTATTTTCAAGGTCAGTATATCGCGAACACTATTTGGTCGGTAGCACTAATGCGAAATAATGTGAAATTAATTGATTGAAAGTTTACATTAAATGTTTTATTTCACGACGAAAATCATCACAGTCTTTTTCTTGTAAGTTACTTATAAGCAATCATGGCATATATTTCCTAACTGGCATTCACAAAATCAAATGTAGAATTAACGAAGCACGCAAAGCTTCACTATTAAAGTTTTTTTGTTTTATATGGCTTACCTACTTTTGAACGGGTTAAATCCGTGAGTCAAAATTATAATATTTTTCGATTCATTACTAAAAATCTTTCGAGTGAAAATTTTCGGTAGGTATACTTTGAAAGTATTACTTTTGTCAAATAATTTGAAAATTAAAACTATAATCGTATTAGAGGAGAAAGGTTATGGCATTCAATTCAGTGTGTACCAACGCTCGGGTACCTATTATACTACTTGAGCATCATTATCATCTTCATTCAAGCTATCAATAATACTTTTAACTGTTAAAAATAAAAGGAACTGCAAACAACAGGGTAAAGTTAAAACAATGAACAGGCAATAGTCCACCGTAGGCAATTAAGACCTTCGTCTAAACTAAATGAAAACAATTAAAACCTGTAACTATAAAATTATTTACATTGAGTATGCTTAAACACTACACAACATTTGATTTTTGACGATTGACTGTCTATATTCAACATTGAATACCTTAGCACATAGGTAATATAACAAACAGAATTGTTTCAGTCAAAAAATATGAAAAGATATCATTGCCCAAATAATATCTATACTTTATGTTTCTCAGGAAGTCGCCCCTAGTCAATTTATATCATCATACACAAAATAGACTTGATTTACACATCCCTGTGCATCCATTTGAAACCTTGCGGTCTCCAGTATGCTGGAGTTTGGCAAACGTTAAAAACACTTCTTCCAATGTTGTTTTACTAACAGTGTAGTCTTCTATAAGGTCCTTGTATTGAGCTTTAAAGGCCTCCATTGATCCAAATATGACCGCCCAACTCATCTCGGTATTGTAAACCTGGTAGTCCAAAACGTTCTAAAACGACAGGAAACAGTTTAAACATAAGTCTACCAGAGTGACTTTTTGACATTTAGCCCAGAGACAATTTGAATACCTGATGTTCGTCCTTTAGGACGCATGGAGTAAACGTCTGCTCAATTTCCTTCTTAAGACTTCGTATCTGGTCTGGATCCAAAGTATAGTTACGCAAGCGGAAGATTAAAGTGTACCCCTTGGCAAATTTGCTCTTCAAATGCTCCACTCCACCCAAACATTGAAGCTGGCCGTTTACCATAACGCTGAGTCTTTGACACAAAGCTTCACATTCCTCCATGCTAAAAGAATCAGGAAATTTAGATAAATGCATACAAACAAAGACAGTATTATATTATCATTTGTACAAAACAAATACAAATACCTGTGGGAAGTAAGTACAATTGATTGTCCAAGATTTCTTGCAGATCCAATCACCTCCCAGAACTGGCGACGGGAATGTGGATCGACTCCACTAGTCTGTAATCAAATACGATGAATATATACACGAAAACTTTGAATCATGTTCATTACAAAGAAATTGCATGTTCAAAATTTCATTACCGGTTCATCCAAGAACACCACTTGCGGATCTCCAATCATGGCCATTCCAACACTCAATCGTCTTTTCATACCTCCACTGTAGGCTCTAGATTCTTTATCACCGTCCCTTTCAAGTCCTGCAAAAAAAGAGTTGAAATAAAATAACACCCTGGAATGTGTTTAAAACAAGATTTTCAAACGACTTTTACATACCAAGTTTTTTCAGCCACTTGTTGACTTGTCTGTCAATGTCTCTTGATGGCACACCACGCAAGTGACAGAAAAGCTTCAACATTTCTCTTCCGGTGAGTACTCCGATTATACTATGGAAAAGTTCAAACAAAATGTTAGTAAAACAGTCGACTTATTTTTGTCGCCATTTAATGACAACTCAAGTAAAACAAACAGGGTATCCGGGTCAGGGTTAACTCAATTATTTTGAATTAAGTTTAAGTATTAATTATTGAGGTTTACTCAAAAAGGACTCATATACCCCAAACTTAGCTTTATGAAAACATGAAGCATAAAAACAAATTTCAAGTTTTGGAACATTTTAAAATTTTGACCCAAGGAGACCCTGTTTGGACCCCGAAAAAACCGATTTTAAAAGCCACCCACGCATCAAACTGTGGACAGTATCCAATGTTCTTGAGGAACTCTTTCCGGTTTCCTTTCAGGGAATTGGACAAGCAGTACGCATCTCCGTAGGTAGGTTGTTCATCTCCCGTTAACATGCGGAATGTAGTTGTTTTTCCAGCACCATTTACACCAAGTAAGCCAAAACATTCCCCATGATGTACTCCAAAGTTGAGTGAGCGAACCGCAGCAAAATTTCCAAAATGCTTGGTCAAATTATTCATCACAAGCGCATCCTCAGACTTGTTGGTCATGCTCAAGACGCGGTCTTCCTCAGCAATCACATCGTCGTCATTTACACGAACGGATGGCATCTTGGAGCCTCTTCCAGACAATTTATTTCTGATTGAGCTGACTGATTCCATGAGAAGAATGATGACAATGTAGACAATACCCATCATAACCATGTAAAACATTTCTTGTCCAATCCCTGGAACTTGGTAAGTGGTAAAATCTTTCTCATCAGTCATTGTGTAATTCCATGTAAAGTACTTTTCCTTTACGAAACATTGGGGAATGTCTTCAAAATTGGTAAGGTCAGCGCAATTCGAACAACATTGTCGAATGTTGGCATCAATTTGATTCTTTGGATCACAAATCACATCCAATTCCTCTTTACGTAGCTGGGCGCACCTACTGTTCAGAATGGAGATGGACGAATAACGCATAATGCTAACAGATACTCCATACGTAGTAAATATTCTGCCGATAAATCTTGCAGCGAGACGTCCTGCGCCTCCTGCCTTTAGCAAAGTATCCATCATGAATATACCGAGGGGCAACATGAGACCTAGAAGTATAAATACCTTTGAAAATTACGAATTCTTCCATTAAAAGGTCTCACATTATTGAAAATATGCATCATAAATTACCCGTAACAAGATGCAAAATTGTGGATATAGAAAAGCCAAGTGACACGTTTGTAAAGATTAAACTGAAAATGTAGGAGAAGCAAATGGCTGAATATCCATAGACAATCAAAATAAGGAATAGAGCCCCTAATGCGTTATCATCCGTAAATGTTCCTGGAAATCTCTCCAGTCCAAATAGCGGAATCACCGCAATCATAAGACAACAGGAAAGTGCCATCAGCGTAAAATCAAAAAGAAATGATGTTAGCCAGAATGTAACTGGGTGAACTCCGGCCATAAGTTGCAACTGCTTGGCTTGAGTTCTCCGTTCATCAGTGGGAAATACTAAAAAGCACGAGGCAAACAATGCCAAGCCAATGGGTACAAATACCCCCAGCATTATAGGACCGTCCATGAAATGATGTCTACTAGGCTTGACAATTTCCAGTTTTGAAAACAACAAATTATGTAGTGGGTGGAAGGCAGTGTTGAGCGTGTAAGTGTTGTTTGTCATTGTTCTAAGCAGCGCATTAGTGGCCAAGTTGATAGACAACGGAGCAGCGTGATAAGGAATAGTTGAATACAGCGTATGATACGCTGAGCTGTTCAGATCAGCAGCGGCAATGTAGTGGTCACGGAAGATACCCAAATCCTTTAAACCGATATCTTTCAATTCGTCTATCACCGAATGATTCGTGACTCGGACGGCGCGGCCATTATTGCCAATTACGCTTTCAAAGTTTGCCGCAATGCTCTGTAATTAAGATAGTCACATAAACACCTATTCCTTTACATGCAAAAGTGTTTCTAATGATGTTTACTTACGTCGTCATCAGTATGGTATACAATTACAGGGTCCTTGTACTGTGAAAGACTAATATCCCTACTAGGATAGTTTTCTCTTGGCACATAGAAGGTGTTGAAGATGAGTATCCCACATATTATCATGATAGGTGGTATGAAAAATTGACCGGCCAGCAGTTTCTTTTTCCGTAATGTGTACAGAGCCTTCTTCATGAGTAGTCCGTACACTTGTTTCAAAATTGATGGGTAGCACACTTGACGTTCCTTTGATTCCTCCATGTAGCCATTCAACTTGCCATTCTTTTTGTTATCGTCCAACATGGTGTCTTTAACACTATTCTCTTCAATCCTAATCATGATAATAATATCATTGTAATCTATCCAGGTCTTGTAATGTTTCAAGAAAGATATGCTACGACCCCAGAAAAAATGTACTTACGCAAGAAAAACGTCTTCGATAGAACTCAATGATAGGCCAATCGTATGAATTCCAAGCTTCTCTTTGTTTTCATCCAAAGATGTGAACAGTGGAGCAAGCTTGGGTCCGGTGTTTTCATCGCAAGGTATCGACACAGATATTTCAACCTCATCATTTCCAGAGTTTTCTTCCTTCATTAAATAACCCTCAGGAATGTGGGCTTTCACGGTGTCGACAATTGAGCTGGAGTCGCTTTCATGATCTGTGGTCAACTTTAGAATGTAGCCAGCCCCTATATTGTTGCAAATAAATATGTTTTGAAAAATTGTACAAATCGCTAATTGCACAATATAATATTATTATTTTCAACTTCAATAACGCTTACCAAAATATTTTTTCAGGTACAATGGCGTCCCACAGCATTTGACTTGGCCATGTGCCATAACAGCAATTCGATCACCCTACAATTAGAGCAAATGTCATTATTATCAATAAAGGATACTTAAAAGTATCATTATATCGTTATAAAACAGCATTTATCTAGTAATTACCAAAATATCAGCCTCTTCCATGAAGTGAGTAGTCAACACAATTGTGCGTTCCCCACGCATCGCCTATAGAATCATAGAAAAATAAGTTGCTTCAGTCAAGGTCACATTTCACACTTTATCTATTACACACAAGTTGGAGTAATCCTTTGCTTACCAAAAGCAGGTCCCAGATCACTCTTCTAGCTTCGGGGTCCATACCACTAAAGTGTTCAAATGAATTACCCATTCAGTCAAGTTATACACTAAATTGTTATAATTTTGTATTTGGTGTAATTTACCTTGTAGGTTCATCCAGAATGACAACCTAAACATGTACAATCAAGTATTATGCAATTATAGTCAATTTTCGTTTTAGCACATTTGCTTGTTATGTAACGTTTTAGCAAGCGACTTATTTACCTTTGACCCGCCAATGAGAGCCAAACCAAGAGAGAGCTTGCGTTTTTGTCCACCAGACAGGTTACTGGCTGCAACATGCTTCTTCGACTTTAGTTGAAGTTTTTTAATGAGACTTATAGCTTCGTAATGAGCTTCAAACGATGTTAAGCCTTTCAACTATGTAACCAACAATTAATCGTATTAGAGATGAACAGGTTTTTAAAAATTATACAAATTCAAAACATTATGTATTTACTCTTCCAAAGAATTTCAGGTGCTCCAGAACGGAAAGATCATCAAAAAGTAAGTTATGCTGGGGACATAGACCCAGATTTTCTCGCACTTGTTCCAATTCCTCTCTGATATCAAACCCATTTACGTTTGCAGTTCCACTTGTTGGTGGGAAAAGTCCTGCATTGTAAACAAATGTCATTTTAAACGTACTTTGGCATGCTGAAGTTTGCCTAAAAATGACAAATATGAAATTGCACTGTACCTGTTATTATGGATAAAGTTGTGGTTTTTCCAGCACCATTATGTCTGCAAATGGAATAGATTGTAAAGTTGTAGTGGACATGCATCTTTAAGTTAACGTAAATTACTTTATTTTATGTTTTCTCAAGTTACCCCAAAAGTGCAGTAATTTGACCTTGGTACATTTTCAAGCTCACTCCGTTCACGGCAATTTTTTCTCCATAAACTTTTTTCAAGTTCTGAATAGATATACCGGGCGTTAAGCCACCAGGTTCACATTCGAATCCCTCCTTCTCACTGGGAACTTCCCAGGATTTTGCACCATCGTGGTAATTGAAACGTTTTTTTCGTACGTTAAACCAGGTGGATGGCTATTTATAATTCCATTATCAAAGTTTAAAAAATTCATTTTTTTCTTCGCCAATCAACATAAATTTGTCATAAAATTATGCGTACCAAAACTGGATAATACCACGGCTTCCTGATACCATACTTGGATGGCAGCACATTCTCAAAATACATTGTCAAGCAAACGTAGAAAATCGTGTCAAAAATCAAGACCAGAATCATATGAAGCAACGAGGTTCCATCTAAAGTGCTTCCAGGTTGATTAAGATTCCACCAGTGTGCACCAATACCTACAAAGTTGGAAATATTCCAGATATAAAATTTATGCGTGTACTTCATAAATAAATCCATGCTTAATAGAATATTAATAAAAACCCTAAAAACTTGTCGCTTTCTCTCTAATGCCATCTAATTATGCATTATATTTTTGGAAATTTTTCTTGAACCATTATTTTCTTTCGTAGCAGCATATCTAAGTAAGTACTACGTGGTATTTTTTTATCAATGTATGTAGTACATACTATGTACACCATGTAATGAAAATGAATTGTTCATGCAACACAAAAAGCCAATTAAAATCAAATTAGCTGATATGTGTCTTATGAAATTTTCATGACATACAGCATATAAAAATGACAATGCAAAAACATAATAATGCTCCATTTTATATTAAAGTTGCAGCTGTGACTAGATATATAATCTGTTCCAACTATTGCTAATGTCTGACTCTGACAAGCTCAACAAAAATTGACAACATTGTACACGTGCTTTTAACGTCTCGGCTTTGCAGGGAATCGAGACAAGCAAGCAATCTACATGATGATTCGTAATAATAATAATATCACTATTCGTGGGAATAAAATGAAATCGTCTCTGATGATGCAACAGAGAATCGAGCCTTAACTCTACAAAGAAATTTTGTATTGTTTGTATTTGCTTTGTCAGCGTCTTGAAAAAACTGCTTGTATTTCAAAAAAAATATATCGGGAAAGTATGGTTACTTCGATTTTGAGGTAGTTTTGTATGTTGTTAATTCTTGTCGAATTCCACACTCTTAATACAATGCAATCATTCAATTTTTGATGAATAATGCTTACAGAAAAAAACGTGCTACATTTTGACTTAATAACATGCTTTTGATAGACATTTCCAGTGGGATAGTAATTTTCAGACTTTGAATTTTGCATTACCTTTTCCTTCTAGCGTGGCCATAATACCAATAGCCCAATGAAGAGCAGTGTTGGGTAGAATAGAAGATACCAGTTTCTTCACAAGAGTCAAATTCTCATAGTCCAATGCCAATGGGACGGCTACCAGAAAGTAGGATAAAAGCCAGATAACTATTCCTATTGTGGTGGCCATAACCGCTGGAAAAAATACACAAATGCATGCAAAAGTTAATGGCATTGCGAGTTGCGTTTCTAAGAAGGTCACTGGTACAACATGATGTAGCCTCTCTCCATCAACATTCAACACACCAAAGTCAGCAAATATAATAATATGCAAAGAAGGGAGATATTTTGAACTCACGATTCGTTGTGAACACAGAAATGAAAAAGCAGAATGAAGTAGCAGCCATGACGTAGAGAAACAGGACAAACCACCACACGGTGTAGTCGCCATCCGTCACTATTCCGCCTTTGAATTCATCAAAAGGGAAAAACAGAAGAAAAACCACAATGGAAACACTGAATACGAGAACCAACAGGGTATTGATCATCCATCCAAACCAATGCATCCAGTTTGGCAATCCCATGATTTTCATAAGTTCCTGCAAATAACGTCATCAATTCCTCATGAAGTCAACGCTTCTTGGTACAAATTACCATAAATTTTACAAATCTCAACAAATGTTAAAACTTGCCTTGATTCCCGTGTGCCTTTCTGACACTACATTACGCATAATTGATGGGACTATGAAAATAAAGCCAAGAACAATGAAACCCGGCATTGGGACAAAGAAAATTGTATTGAATTTGGTTGTGTCGTATGGCGGATATGGGAAAACTTCTTGAGAGACCTATAAATTTTCATACAAAATTACATGACATTTGTCTTCAAATCATAATCATTGCACACGTGCATGCAGACTAAATGCGGAAGTGTATACATACTTCAGCTTTTGGCTCTATTCCGGTCAAAAAGTTAATGATGGTCTTATCCAATGCAATCTGAAGTCCTGTGAACGCAGCCCCTCGATACGATTGAGCGTTGTCTAAAAGCAATCATTTTGGTGAGTTTATTCCGCTTTTGTTCAAGTGCACCGAGCACATTATAATATGCATGATATTCTAATCTGTAATTATTACCATGTTGTGGCCCTGGGAGTTGCAGTAAGCCAGCTATATGACCTGTGTCAATCGTGTACAAAGGAATACGAATTGTGTAGTTGAGCTGGCTGTCTTCAGGCGTACGCGGACTATACATGTACAATGTTTCGTTTGGCACTTGAAAAGCGGATCCAAAAACAACGGCAGCACCCAGTTTTTCTTTTCTTATTTTATAGTCTGCCAGTGGTATCTCAGAGTCCTCAACAAATGCCTCCATTTCTTCTTCACTGTCAAACGGTCGTAGTTCTATTTCATACAAAAATAATATATGAGCATATATTGTACAATGATCACGGGGGCATTCACCCACCGATTTCTTGCCCATCAACTATCAAAATAGGCAGAAAAAACCCGGCAACATTTTATGCTAAATTACAGTTATTTTCGATGCAGTTTCTAGTACATTCATATGAAATGCTTTTCTTTCTGCCCTTTGGGATCAAAATGCCAAAAGCGTTGTGTCATTTTATATTATACATACCTGCTCTTGTACCAATCCGCATTTTGACCATCTCCATAATCTCACGAGTAAGATTATTATGAGGGTAATAGCCAAAGAGAGTGTTTTTCATGTTCAATTTTCTTTTGGCCGGTCGGAGGAGATCCTTTAAAGTAATCATAATAAGCAAATATTATTATGGCAAGTACTAAACATTATCCTGAGTGTTTTTCTCAGGGAACAAAACATAATAATTTTGGATGACGTACGTCTTCTGGATAGGTGGAAAAATAGGTAAAGTTGGTCTCTTTGATTCCCGTGTCATTTTCTACTTGTGTTCTATACAGAGCTAACGCGCCAACTAATACTGTTGGTACAACTATTTCTAAAATTGTGAGAATGATCATAAGCAGTTTACGACGAAAGAGGATATTTTTCCAGAGGAGAAGTGCGATCCTCCGGAATGTTGTTACAAACTTTTTGCGTGCCTTCATGATGATCAATCTGCTTGCGTGTTAGACTAGTTTCGAAACTAAAGTTGTTTCTGTTGAACCACTTTTTCACGATTCCTTTTTCAAGGCAACACTTTTTTTATACACAAAGATTACTGGTTCCAATCGAAAAACTAGTTCGTAGCTACTGCTTCTAGAATGCACTTATCAGCCTTTTTGATACTCACAATCCGCTTGGTATAACCCCAAGGCTTGCAAGTAGATGTGTAGCAGACTGCCCCTAACCTATAACTTCACGGAAGTCTGGAGCTGGGAACTTGCTGATTCTCCCTTCGCCCATGATGCACAACCTAAATAGACCAGGAAAAAACTTCAGAGACCACAAGATAAGTGTTCACTAGACACTGACAATAGCGCTCGTCTAATGAACTTTTGAAGGAAATAATTGCCTAATTAAAAGTGTTCCAAACCATAACCAAATTTAAGAAATTCCAAAGCCTTCTTTAAAAATTTGGTCTGCTGTGCTTGCGACATTACGAGCGTTGCGATGATCGCCGCAACACAGGTAAAATTAGCAAGACACTGACCCAACCAAGGCTAGACCAAAATTAACTATTTATTGAACACTTTAAGCTACGGCTAAGATAGTTGATAGTGAGCACAGGACTATGCCTAGTAATTATAATACCAGACTTGACTTGTGTGTAAAACCATTATACTTACAAATAAGAAGGGAATCACACTTTTCAAATAAATGCATACGCACTCTCACAAACTGACATTCATTACAAGAATCACTGATCTTCGTAAGCGCACGATATGCAGCACATATAAAACACTATGCGACTTATTAGAAGTGCTCTCGTACAACAAACCTACCAAACAGCATACACCACCGCCACTCGTTAATGTGTGTAGCTCGTAAAAATATTGTCTTTACGCAAATTTTCATCAAAAAAAGGTATCTGTCAGTTGCTCAAGTCTGCCATGCACAATGCACTCTTGTTCATATAAGATGTTTAGTATATTATCCAAATTATAATATGCAGCAATGCCAAATTTCAATGGGCTTTTGCCCCTTAAAAATGTTTTTCGTCAACGCATGCGCTGTAATACGTATATCTTTATATGGAGCCAAAAATATCATACAAAATCACTCTAAAAGATTTCAGTGTCTTGGAGTAGTGCGGCTCTCGTTTTCTATGAAATAGATCTATTAATATTTTACTATGCCACAAAGAAAACTTTCAACAGTCACAATAATCACTACAACAATAACGACACACAGAGTTAATGACTTTCGATATTTGGGTCTAGAGTCTAGAACCGTTTGTCTCAAAAAAATTTACGCTTGATGCTGATAATAGGCCACAACAATATTACATTTTTGGTAGAAGCAGGCCGCAAAACGTCGACTTTACTTCACCTCATCGTAGCGTCAACTACTACAGACTTCACTTTACTACAGACATCAGGAACCAAACGGTTTGCTGTTAAGGCAGCTACTACTGCTGCAACATAAAGAAGAAGTAAGGATGAATGAGCAAACAAAGTCTTGCTAGAGCATTAAACACGCAGTCAAAAATTCTATAATGAATGTGCAAAACAACTACTACTACCATTTATTGCTAATGTGTACAAAATTTTTATGGCGTTTACTAGCTTTTTACACTTTGCAACACCAAACCCAGTACAATGGAATATTGTCTCTATAAGAAGTGTAGTGTCCGTCCAAAATTTGCAAATATGTGTGCAGCATACCGAACAACGATGATGATCACATAATATTGAATATATATAATGATTCAGTCAACCAAGTTAAAAAGTAAAATGAGAAAAGGCCCATCATACCCCTATAGTAATGAAAATGATAGTGTGTTCAAATTATAACAAAATACAAGTTGAGTAACGTAGAACAGGTATATTATGAAGAAAAAATGTGTTGTGTATTCCATGCTTTTATACACGTAGCCAAAATCAGCATGTCAGGTTGACATGTGAGGTTTTCAGTTATTTGGAGTTGCGATTGTTGCCAGTCTACCTTTATAAGCCAGGCCCAAAAGTTAAAAGTTGATTTGGTGCACCTTACACATTCACAAACCTTTAAGTAAACTCCATCCCTGAAAGTCGGCAGGAATATAATAATATATTATGCGATTTAGTATAGGGGTATATCAAAATGGTAAATGTATATGCATTACGTAGGTGCATCATCAAATCTTGACCAGAGAGCCCATTCATGCACGTAAAATAATGTTTTTCCATAAAGCTGTTACGATGTTGCATTATTTTATATCCGTATTCACATTAGCCATTTATTTTTGATATGTGAATAGCCTATTGCCAATGAATACTTTAAACAAGCACAGCATACCTGGCCTTCCTCTATGTACACTTATGATGATATTATTTTCATTTTCTTCCTACTTGTCCACATTCCTTCTCAGATTGTAGAAAGGAAAATTCCCATAATGCTGAATTCAGTAAGAAGCCCAATCAGGAAAGACGAAGGATGTTATCTTCTTTAATGTTTTAAACTAGTGTGAAAACGAATCATTTCATTTTCGAATTGATCTGATCTCGACTTTGGCATTGCTAGCGTGTATGCTCAGGTTTTCTGCACGGCGAGATGCTGCCGTACCAGTCGAACAGGTTCACAAATCACAACTCCCGAGTAAATGCAAAATAAGGGGAATTATGGCGAAAATATGGGAGCAGCTTAAAAACTCAGAATTCAATTTGCTTATGATTAGCCACTTTGCTTGTTACTACATTCATTTTCCTCTTAGCATTTACATAAAAGCTTTTAAACAAGGAACCTGACACCCTCAAGCCCATGCATAAATATTTGATCCTAAAAATCAAATAAATTTTCATGTTTTCCTTATTAAAGGATTCTCACCGACTTGCATGCTATATCAATTTGAATTTAATGTGCCTGGACCATGATAAAAAGCCATTTTGTCACTAATGTGTCGCTGCATAATGACCATGGTCAAATTCATTCAATATGCATGTAATGACGCTTGACGCTGTTACACCCAGCACATTATCAAAATCAGGATTCTCTAATATTTTCGGCAAATATTTTTTCCTCTCCAGCTAGTGTCTAGTCCATTCCAGAGAAACTGCTTTAAGAATTGTTATAGTCTGTAGATAACGAACAAAACAACTACATGGCAAAACTTAGTGCTCCTGCACACTGGCAATTGGCAATTGTAGATTCAGCAAAACTTCAGGGTCAAACAGCTCATCATATCTATTACCTGGAATCGGACAAAAACTTGACCATCGAAACTAAATTCGACGTACGCCAGAGAGATCATGAATTTTAATACTAGAACTCCAACTTTATTAAAATTTGCCTTGTCTGAGTAGACACTGGTCGCATACTTATTTCGATTGACAAAGCTGCAGCAGCATTGATGCTGCGGTTATTCACAATTTATAACTACCTGCTTTAAGGAAATTCGGCAAATTCTGTAAAAATATTTCCTGCAGCAATAACTAATAAAGTTATATATATTTTTAAAAAATATGTAATAAGGTGTAAGAGCAATAATTATTGGAATAATAATAATTATTATTACCTCCTAACATTTATGTACATGTTTTATTAATTGGACACATCATTTTGAGTGTTGTAATATTGAGTTTAACATAAAAAATTTAAGTTTAATTAGCAAAAACCTGCCAGTGCAATGAAGGATTTTGCATAGGTATTACAAATTATTGATTTGCAGTAATTTATACACTGGTAAAACTTTACACCATATTATTTACGATCAAGGTAATGCATAATGTCATTTTTCTTTCTTGTCAACCTAACAAAAAGGAATAGGCATGGCATATCACATTTTGGATTCTACACAGGTATTTCACAAATACCATTCAAAAATCTTGCTCCTGTTCAAGTTTTTCTGCATCTTTAATGCATGAACCTGTCTTTTGTTCGACATGGTCATGCACCAACCAGATGGTCGTTTTCTAGCCGTCACATCGTCATTTTTCTGTAAAAATAAATGCCCAAAAAGCTTCACGGACAAAGGTTATCCAGGCATCATGGTTTTATTTTTTCATAAAAGCTAAATTCTTTGGGTTTTCCTCAGATGCGCCCACCAAAACCTTGGTAAACTGCTGACGTAAGTGAAGAAAAAACAAATGTTCGATTTTAAATTCAGTTTTTACTAAGAATATTATCCCTAACGAGCAAGTACTCGAATGAAAGATTTTTCAAACAAAGTTGTCATCATCATCATCAGTTTAACTGTTCTTGACTTTGACTTGTCCGTACATAAGTACACGTTATCTGCATCACAAATATTTTCCACATAGCTTATTTGATAATTAAAACTGAAATTCTTCCCGAATAAAAATGCAATGCTGTAAGTTATAGACGTTAGATTGATGTGAGAATATTTGCTTCCATTTGTTCATGTTGCGGTAAGTCAAGAGCAATGTCAATTGGTTGAACCACATGCAAGGACATAATGATATGATACTTAGGCTGTTTTTATCTATTTTATTTTACTTCCACTGTAATAAACTAATGCATGATTATTACTATCTGCGTTGAATATGGATTTATGGTTGAACATATATTACATATTTCTTGTAATGTGCCTGTTTCTGCAATGCTCTCTATCGTAAAGTGTAAAGTTAGTACCGCGATAAAGCTCGATTCAAGCTATTTTTCTTACACTACATAAAGTTCCTTTCAACATTTCATGCGTTACACACTCTACGCAGTAATTAAAGGTTTCTCACATCCAAGCGTCTACTACAAAGGTTAGTAAGGGTAAGGACGTATTTATAAAAAAATGTGATGCTGTTGCAAGCGCAACAGTTATCACGGAAAAAAGTTTATGCGTGGAGACTCCATGCAAAAGTAGTACTTATTTCTGTTCTTGAAATACAACCTGCGTGATTTTAGATATTCTCAGATTCACGATTTTAAAACGCAACAGAACATGGTATACAGGAGTAGCTTCCGAATGCAACAGCATATTTCCAATGTTTAAAAAAATAAGATAGCTTACGCGCTGGCAGAAAATGACATTGTTTTTCATATGTGGAAGGCTTGCAATGATGGGCTAATTAATTTGAAGTTGGGGCAAACATTTTATGCGCATACTTTGCATGTTGCATAATTCATACTTTTTCTGGCGTCTGGATAGTGTTACTTCTGCTAAATATTATGTACCTTGCCTGGTGTAATGATGCACCAAGCATAAAGACAGGTGAATTCCTTAGCTAAGTCGTCCTTCCTTGTTTTTTGCATACCATAATCATAAACCCATCTATTCTTATTGCGTGCTGCATTGAAAATTGTAGGCATGATTAGCAAAGTTAGCACGAGGTCTCAGATGACTTGTGAAAAGGACCACCACTACTATACCCACTTTATAGCATCTATATAGCATCAGTTATCTAAGGTACTTTGGTACGTAACATCCTACAGAATTTAAAATGATGCATTATCGTAAGCGGAACTCGCGGAAGGAACTAGAGCTAATAACGTCAGGCATTATGAAATGAATGAATGACGTTCCTTTTAGATGGTTCATTTAACTTTTTAGTGCATTACTGCTACTGGATGTAAGACCATCATCAAATTAGCCATATTTCACGGCAAGTGAACACCACCACAAAAACTCATAAAAGTAGCAATAGGATCAAGGATGATTTGCTAGCGAGTCATGTTTTTGTTTGTCTGTATTTATTGTTGACCATTATCAAGCTGTGTAAATGGCAAGTATTTTGGTTGTAATTAAGAAGTATTATATGGTCATTCCATTTTTGCTCACCTTCGTCCAGGCAGTCGTCATTATTGCTAACCAATAATTCGAATGCTGGGAAACATAATAAATTGGACATAGGGAAGGTATGAAAATTACGTAAATATGATATAAGAACCAAGTTTTGGAAGTGATTTGATCACTGTAAAGTCCTTAGAGAAGCAGCATCCTACACAGACCAATAGGCATCCTTTTATATCCTTTTTACACTCAAACTTGACGTTGACACACATAGCGCAGATCGGTAGGTACAAACAATTGAATCTTCGATCGAGCAAAAAGTCAATCATTCAGGTGCGTGCGCCTCAAGATTACAGCACTACCAACAGCAGTCGCATCACACATATCGCATTCATTTCATTCATACACACACGGTGGCTGACATTGAATAGGCGATGACACATTAAAAAGACTACAAAGATTACATGGCCTATGGCAGATTTGTTAAAGGATTAGAAGTACATGTTATCCTTACACTGCCTGCAATAATAAAATGCAATTTTGTGATGCAGTACGTCGTTTTCTGTGCACAAGTGGAAAACGCGTTTATTGTCATTTTGTCATCCCCCAAAACTTGAATATCGCAAACAACAAACAAGAAAGAAAATGAATGCTCTTGTGTAAAAATTCAACGAAAAAAAATCAGGACTGGGTTGATGTCAAGGTTCTTTGTTCTTCAAATGAATAAGGATTGCAAAAAGTTGTAGCGATTACTTGATTGTTGCATATTATATTTCGCATGTATACCAAGTAGATTCAATTATTTTTTCATATTTGTATTTCATGTGTTGTAAACTGCCCTTTGCTTTACTTGCCGCTTGCTTGCATTCATAACATGAACTGGAATTTTTAAAATGCAGATAAATTTGGTAGTGCCCAGGAATCCGTCATTGCGTAGACTACGTCAACTATGGTAAAATATCTGAGTTTATATAAAAGTGGTTGCTGCTTTGCAAAAACCATGCTGATTTTATTGGGCTTTTATTAAAATTCAAAATTCATCTGTTATATTTGGAATACATGAAAACATGGAAATCATTTTACAAGGACGACTTCTAAAGACTGTTTATGCTTAGTACACAACTTATAACAAGGAAATTTGTAATGTAAATGATATTTTATTACTGCTACACCCCGACCACTCATTCCTCCGATATAATTATAGTATAATGCACACCTGAAAAAACCGATTATTCCATCATAAGCAATATTTCTTGTTGTTTGTCACCTCTTTTACTGCATTGTTGTTTAAGATACAAAGCAAATTGGTAGTTCCTTAAATGCATTATTTACGTCGACAAGAAGCACTCTTAAAAAGCACCGAACTAACTAAAAGAAAAAATCATGAAATATGTCTCACAATGAATAAATTAGATTCAGAATTTCTTTTGCCAATTTGCCAGTTTCAATGTCACCAAAGGTTCCGCGAAAATTAATACCTATGAGTGGCCATTGGCCACAGAGTACCAAATTGTATCTATAAATTACAGTTTTTCGTGACCACACTGACCAAATACAAATTGTACTTGGAATTGTATATTCAAAATGCAAACAATACACGCTTATGTATCATCATCATCATTATTATTACTCTAATGCCTTTCCTTAGTAATTACGTGCTATATAATGATAAATAGTACGTAGCATATGTTTTATATAAAGGAAGAGAAAAAATCCCATGACCATGCAGTATTTCAAGGAGCATCGGCAGTAAGTTAATCGAGAAACGTAGTCAGCGGATATAACAATCTGTAGTTTCACCAAATGTATAGATTCATACAATAATGAAGTGGATGACATTGCAACTTTTTAAAATACAGAATTAGTGACAAACTTTATAATTACAAAACTGCGTTGTAAATCCCTACAAATGTTAAATTGCCACTGCAAGCGACAGGCTAATTACTAGTAAATGTTATTTTTAGGGAGATGGTTCATTAAGGCAGTAGAACTATAAACATAAAATTTGTTTTGACTAATGTATCTGTTGAGAACTGTCAATTCAAACCGCACACTGATGATTTCACATTGACCAACCATGCATTGAGAACGTTAAGGCTTAACTTCCGTACATCCATACTAGCAAACATTCCCATTGTCAATTATCGATTCAGTTGGATGGGCTGGTTTTAGTGGCTGAACAAACGCATTGTTTCATTGTTGTAATACAGAGCTACAAGTTGTATACTTTACTGCTTCAGTGTCTTTCCAAAATTCCACCTGTACACGAAGTCAATTGTGATTAAGCACAGCCATTTTATGTCCCAAAATGTCTCCATTTTAGAAGCCTTCACACGAAGCCATTGAAGATTAATCGATTTTTCATTCAATTCAACAGTTTCATGATAACATATTATTGTATTTTTATCATTTATCTTCATGCCCCATAATGTTTTTGTAGAAACTGTCTTTTTTACGCGTGTTCACTGTAGAATCATCCTCAAATTTATGAATGCTTATAGGATGTAACTACAATTTGCAATGAAACAAAATTCTGACTGGATGTCATTTTAATGCACTACTGTTGCACGAACATTGTCCCCATTTACTCACTTCACACCTAAAAATTGAAGCTTATGGTTATGTAATTTACTTTTGCCACGGTGCCTTAATGCTTCATCATTGTCATAATCATCACTGTCATCATTATGGATTAGTCAGTAACCTAGCATAGAGAAAAAAATTAAGCTTTTTGCAAATTTTCTTCTCAGTAGCACATTGAACAATAGGTGTTTTTTCTGCATCAAGTCCCAAGTAAGTTGTAAGTGTTTCTTTAAAATATTTGTCTGTAATTGTATTATGCAATATATATGCGGTTCAAAAAACAAGGATTCCCTTATTTATCCAAAAGTCAAAGCATTAAATCGTGAAATTTATTTTTATTAGCTTGTCTCGTGTTATGCAATCAGTTTGTGTATACTAATACATCACCGCATAGCGTGTCCGTAAAAAAGGATGATGCACCATTTTAAAATTGAGCTTGGCCCGCTTCAGTTTCAAGCTCTTTTAAACAACAAAAGTAGCAAGTTATATGATTCACTGCAAAATCTCAAGTCTTTGGCTAAAACTACTAATTTGAAAAGTGTTGTTTTAAATTGCTGATGTGTGGGAAAAGGCTTAACCACTCTAAATGTCATTTTCCTCCCAAAGAATGTTTTGTGTGGAATATTAGTTCAGGATTCACGTGAATGTCTTATGACTTAAGATGCGTTAAGAAAATAAGAGTTCAAATAAACAAACACTTAAGATTCATATTGTTCTTTTGCACTACTAGCAGTAAATAGCTTAGATCGTTAGATTGTAGATACTAACAAAGTAGTCTATTTTTAGAAGGTCATCTTGATTTCGGTCTGAAACCGGATTTATTTTCCATGATTTCAGGAATCTGAAAACTGTCCAAAGATCAAATAATGTAGGTAATTCAAAGATTCAACTTTTTATTAAGTTCTCACGGGTACATATATATTATCGCCATCGCTTTTGCATAAAAACAAGCTCTGATCTTATAATTGCTGGATAGCACCAAATAACGACTTTATTTTAGCAAATGTTTTGTATTTTCGCATGGTAGGCATATCATTTGCAATAATTTTTATATATCAGTACAAATGTTCCTCTGTTTAATTAATCCCTTACCTAACCATTTTTGAGAAATATAGTCCCATCAAATAATTATATTTGCATCATAAAATCATAGTACAGTCTAAAGCATTTAAAACGCTAAAACGTGAATTCTATGTAAAATGTAACGAGGAAGTCTGCGAGTAAAGTCTTGCATATTAAACTGACAATTAAAATGCAAGCAAATGTTATAGACCATAGAACTTCTTGTTATTATAACTTGTTCAAAAAACTGTTATTATTGCGCTCTAACTAACTTCTGTTTGACTCATCAACTAGCAATGAGCATTTAAAGACTCATGGATATGCATTTTTTGCTTCTGCACTTTAGACGTTGGACTGACACGGAGCACATTTTATCACGATTTTTCCTGGAACCAATCACAATGAAAATGAAATGGTAAAGAATGAAATATTTTTTAAAAAATATGTACAAGCCCAAATGCTTACATGCCCTAAATGTCACAAAATTATATTTAAACTCTACTTACATTTTATTCAAGTTGATTAAAGTTTACAAATAAAACATTTCTACCTTTAACCTCAAACCACAGGATACAAATCCCTGGTCATTAGTAAGTGAATTTTTCGTTAATTTTAGTTTTCTTGACATAGTATCGTACATATTAGATGTGTACTCTTAAAGGAGATCACTGAATATTTTCCGCACTTACATAGTACTAGGTCTGGCAGCATTGCAATCGTATGCACATTTAACTAACATAATATTTACTTGTACTGCCTAAGTAATTAATCCTAGCATCATTTTATGACAAACTCTTTATTTAAACAACGACAACAACAGCCATTTAATAAGGGCATTGGGCATGCATTACATGTAGATGTAAAATGGCTTGTCTTAAATTACTTGGTTTTGCATCTTGTAATTTGCATAATAACTGCATGGTTTGTTTGTTTGAGATATGATATGTCTATGATATTTAGACAATCAATCCTCCTCAAAGTTTAATTTTAATGCAAATTGGGGACTTTAAATTATAAAAAGATACAAAATAATCAGGTTACAAAAATAGGTTTTGAAATTAAGCTTAAAAATTAACTAACTGTTTTAGGAATATTTAATGAACAAATGCCGACTGTAGAGGCATGACCGGTTCGTAGTCTTACGCCGTCTTACAAATTTCGGCAGAAATGCTAAGCACTCTTTCAATGATTAATTTCCATCATAAGCAGTTCAAGTTCCAACACTTTGCCTTCTTCGTTGCATTGTAGAAATTTTGAAGGGAAAGATTGTTTGTAAGTTTTTGTGTGTAAAACTCGCGTTATTGATGTTAATTCTTGTCTTGGCGTCCATTGTTCCAATTCTATTCCATTGCTTTCTCACTTTTTCCCAGGTTAACATTTACAGCGGATTTCTTGGCCATTCTAAACGGAAGCGGTTTGTTTCGTGACGTGAGTGTTCTTCCATAATGACGACACTATTGTCGGATGAGAATAAGATTGACTTGTTTGCGGACGAAGAAGACGTTAATCAGTTATCTAATGGATTTGACACGGCGATGGCGGATGTAAGAACAAAAATTATGGCATGAATGTAAGGTTCAAATGAGTTGGTTTTAAATAATCATTACTCATTACTGTTTTGGTTAACCAGGAGGAAAAGCATGATACGGAGACTGACACCTTGTTTGATGACGTGGTCACTGCCCGACTCGGCGTCACAGATGAAATGAAGGATGTGATCGAAAACCCTAAAGCTGTTGAGGACTGTGGCGCAGCAGCGACGGAAGGTCAAGGTGGTAACGAACCGCTACCGCCGGCTGCCCAGAAATTTAATGCTTACGTGGGAAACCTGACATGGGTAAGCTAACAGTAGCATTAGGATTTAAACGTTTCGGGAATTTCATGGACATATTTTTAATAATAATGTGATATGAATGGTGTATAATATGATCTACAGTGGACTACAGATCAAGAGATTGAAAATTTACTGCTAGAGATTGGCGTGGACGATTTGATAGAGATTAAGTTTTATGATAGCCGACTTAATGGACAATCAAAGAGTTATTGTAACGTTTGCGTAGCTTCTGAGCGATCTATTCGTCTGGTCCATGAAAAGTTGTCGACGAAAGTTATTCATGAGAAGCGAATAATGGTGGCTCCAGCCTCGAAAGCAGCAGCTGCTCAGGTAAAAAATATAATAGAAGAATCTTTTTATCTTGAGTACAGAAAGGACTCTATTATTTCGTTGGTCGTTATCTTAAATTTTAGTTTGAGGCACTGTCTGAGTGCAAGCCCAGAGTAGCACCAAATAACGGTTGTGTAGGCGCATGTAATGTGCGAGGACCAGGCCCTATGCAGGCAGGAATTCCTCCACCGCCTCAACCTTATGGAATGCCACCAGGGCCACCAAGAATGGTTGGAGGCCCCCCTCGAGGCAATCGCTTACCAGGACCTCCTGGATCGGGAATGAATTCTCCACCCAACCCTCGAATGGGAATGTGCCCTCCTCACCCAAGCCAAGGCCCGAATTCCGGGCCGCCACATCACTATGGACCTCAGAGACCTCATGGCATGCCTCCATTTCATCACCATAACCAGAGACCATATAGACCTTTTCATCAGTCAGGACACCCGGTATCTTACCATACAATAAATTATCACCGGCATTATTTTCAGCATAATATATAACATACATTATCATTATCGATGGTTAAATTTTAATTTAAGCCTTGCTCATTCCCACCGTCTCCTGGAATGGATCATCATCGAGGAGGCCCTCCCCCGCAACGTAATAATGAGTGGATGCGGATGCCAGGTTAGCAAGCATTAAGACAAAAACGAATCGTTTTAAACGATTCTAATCATCTTTTTGTTCTCAAAAATCTGCCAGATGTATGTAAAGTCAATAATAATTTTTACTACGAACAAGGTCCCAATTGCCCTCCTGTCAATCACCCACCTCCATCTTGTCCTATTCCTGGGTTAATGTTACACCCGCCACCATCCCAGGAAATATTAGGCAGTCCTCCAGGTTTGTTGACAATGTTTTTATAGCACCCAACTTCCAAATTTTCCGACAAAAAATATGTATGGATAGTCGAATAATCACAAACAAGAAACCAGTCATTAATATTGAGATATTCATTTTCCATTTTCAACCTATTTTTATGGTCTACTTGTAAGCGTGATCAATTTCTATTTAAATTCCAATTTTCTGTCTTAGGAATAGGGAATGATCCACTACCGGCTCCGCACGTAAATCCAGCATTTTTTCAACCTCAGTTCCCGTCACCAGTGCCAAGTCCTGAGTCTCGACCCAATAGGACACCCAAAGCTAGGGATCATCTTATGGCGGTTTGAAATAATATATTTTTGTCACCTAAAATAGATAGAGTTGCAGAGTATATAATTAGAATGAATGTGTTTTAGACAAATTCATATGAATCCCCCTCTCCGAGATTAGACGAGTGCAGATCTCCAAATCATATTAAAAGACTGATGGGGGCAGAGTTGGATGAGATTGTCAACCGTAACAGAACAGTATCAACCACGGCAATATCTCGCGCAGTAGATGACGCTGCAAAGGGAGACTTTGCTGGTGCTATTGAGACACTGGTCACAGCAATATCTTTAATCAGACAGTCGCGTGTTGGAAATGATGAACGTTGCAAAATTCTTGTAACGTCACTCCAAGATACGTTGCATGGAATTGAATCCAAAAGTTATGGTCACGTCAGAGGTCTTGAGATGTTTTAATATTAAAAGCATTTTTACTGTTGTAAATTCGTAACTTTTTATGACGCAAAATATTTCCAATACTATAGTTCGCATGAGGTCAAAGAGTAGGTCCAGATCACGGGAACGAGCTAGCTTGCGAGCGCACAGAAGTAGACATCACTACCATTACTCTCATCGCCGTTCCCGCAGCCGATCACGCGGAAGGAGTCGTAGCAGAGAGCGGTATTATGATCGAAGAAGGTCCCGATCGCGATCCCTTAGTTCATCGAGAGGATCAAATTTTGAAAGGTAATGGCCATTTAATCATGTTAAACAGAAATGCTGTTCAGGAATTCATGAATGAAAACCCTAAACTATTGAATGAATGAATGAAGGGTACCTATTTCATTATTTTAGCAGAAGCTCCAAAAGCGACGATAGGGAACGGTATCATCATTACAGGGATAACGATCGTGAAAGATATAAGAGAGAATATGAACACAGGGAAAGAGATCATGGTAGTGGTAGTAGTAGCAAACTCAGTTTGAATAGCAGTGGACGTGGACATGAGCCCGACGAAGAACAAGACCACGAACATGATCACCGTTCATCCCGTCGATAGGAATTTGAACTATTTTGATTAATAGCGTCGTGAACTATAATTTTGTAAAAGTCATATATTTTGTTCCCGATTTTTCAAGAGTTCATCATTATTATTTACTGAAAACTACTGTACAATATTGTTGGTAAATAAAGGTGATTGTACTTCGTACTTTGACGTGCAGAAGTGCAGGTTGTTCTTTGTCTCTTATTACCCCATATAAAACTAATTTGGTTGTTGGTAATGAAATCATTAGAAACTTCCTGTTGTTCAATGAAGTATGTGGCATAGTTCAATGTTTCCGTAAATCTAGACATCATTAGTCATCACCAAAATTTTGCCAAGTTGATGTTAAGTGTAGAGTGTAGTGCGTTAGATTGAAAATTGAAATTTTTCTCAATCAAAAATTTTTATTTGCAAAGGATTAGTCATCAACAAAGTTACGATTAGTACTTTTTTAAAAGCCCAATGAACTTCATATATTCAATATATTAAGAAACAAAAATTAGCTCATTACATAATGAGCATCAGGATGTATTGTGGAAGAGTCAAAGACTTCGTTTTCACACGTAACTCTTAGAATTTCAGTCGCAAAACTGAGAATTTTTTTTGGAGTGATGTAAACAAAAAAATAATCGGTATGTGATAACGGGTTTTTATAAAGGTAAACTTCCAACTTTTGGTTAAATGTTGAATTGTATTGCTCACATCCTCGTACTCGTTGTAGAGAAACGTTTAATTTATAAAATATCAATGTTGGGTGAGAATGTCATTTGAGCAATCTAAGTCGAACTCTGAGTCATTTTTTCATACTGAAACACTGCGTTATCTAGTGCTTTTTGGTAGCTAGTGAAAAGTAATGGCATGTATTTTCTCGTCTATGGGAAAATACTCTTTTATCTATGGGATTAACGTTTTTTAGCCGAGAGCAAAAAATATTCAAGTTTCTCCGATAAGTGAGTATTTTTCCAGGGATAAAAAAGGATTTGTCATTTTATTAGAATAAATTAATGAGAATCGTACAATACATTTACATTTCTAATTATTTATGCAATGCTTTCTGTAGTTTTTAAGGGCGACCTGGTCCTCTCTTAATTCCAAGACCTCCTGTTGCTGCTTCAGGAGGAAGGTCTAATTTATCCTCTAAAACTGCTACACCAATAACGTGTATTTCTTTAACGTTTATTATAACGTTTTATTAACGGACAACGTTTTTCTAAAAAAATAACTATGAATGAAATGACTTACCTTCTTACTTCGACTTATTTTTACGTATTATTATATAATTTTAATGTTGATAAGACTTCAATGTAGCATTTTTCGTTGAGTAGTAAACTTCATAGATGGGTAATTTCGTGAGCAGCAAACCTCGCGAGTTGTAGACTTCGCGAGTAGCAACCTTCTTAGGTAGCAAACATTGAGTAGCAAACTTCAAGTAGGAATCTTCGTAGACACAAAGGTATGCTCTGTAGGTACGCAAAGTAAGCTGTGTGTGTGAAAAAATTACAAATACTTTTTTATCCCTGGAAAAATACTCACTTATCGGAGAAACTTGAATATTTTTACCTCCAGTGATAAAAAACGTTAATCCCATAGACGATTGCAGATTTTCCCAGGACGAAAAAGATTATTTCAAAAGTAATTATTCACTGCGCGCACTGATCAATATTTATACATTATCATATATGTGAAGAGCGTTTCATTCATGCGACTGATGTTAACTATGACTCTCTGTCCACTGCACGCAGTTTCATCACCATCATAATTTAACATTTTGCCTTTTTATGAATCAATACAATATTGTATTCTTTAATTTAAACTTAATGAATAATTTTGCAAAAATTCCTAAAGGAGTGTCGGCCAAAATAATCGTATACACAATGAATTCACTGCTAGTCATTGTTACAACTGTAATAAAACTTGTAGATAAACTATCTCCACAATTCACGATATCTAAGATGTATTATTGCTTATTGTCTTAAGCAGTTAAAGTTGAAGGATGTAGGTTGCAAAACAGTTCAATAAATAAGATTTGTAATTTCAAAGAACAATTGTGCGACAATAAACATAGAAATCAACAATACAAGTTTAAGATAATAAATACATTTAAGAACATACACAGACTCATGTTTTGTGCTGACTGAAGTGCCAAAATTCATCAGTCATCTTTGCATTTAGCATACGTCAGTAGCTTATAGGCTTGTAGTATAATAGTTAATTAAGTATGATGCATAATATAACTATCATAATATTTCGGACATTCAGCATATTTTTTTATTCACTAATACTTCATTCTTGGACATATGCAAATGAAGAAGAGTCAAAAGGGAAGACAACCGTTGACAATAGTGAGATTCAGAGAGTAATGGTGAGTTAAGCT
>CM056168.1:23407289-23500610 GCA_029691765.1 Entomobrya proxima
GTGGGATTTCAAATTGACCTAGGCGGGTTGCACGTGTTCTTCAGCGCCTCTCTCAGCAGAAGACGATCATCAGACCATCCACCACCAACACGGACTCACTCCGGATCATCATTGAGACAAGCAGAATAATTTTTTGTCAGAATATTAATTATTGTTTAAAAGGTTAAGATTAACCAAGTAATTGTCTTTTGGACTCGATCAGAGAAAGCGTTGTAATAAAACTGTTGAAATAATTAATTGAACTGTTTTTGGAAGCAAGTTGTTTATTTGTCAGGCCAAGCAGCGTTAGAATTAATTATCAGTTTTTAGGGCTCGTTTCACCACTAGCTTTAAATCCAAGAACCATCAAGCTCTCCCACAACTGTTGAAAGTTATTTGGCATTTTTGCATGGTGCCGACAAACTGTGGAGCTAGTGAAATCGAGATTTAATACAACGTTAAATTTTGAGTTGAAAGAACCAGTTATCTGGAAGATGGACAGTGCAAAGAGATCGGTGCAAGCACCTGCAAGGTTGACTTACGATGCAATGGGCGAGCCAACCGAAACAAGGGATGCTGGAGTAGCTGGAGTTAGTGGAGGACCAAGGTCAGCGCCAAGTGGACCACCACCAGCGGTAGCATCAACATCGGCACAGGTTCCCAGCGTTACACGGTCATGCAGGTCAAGGTCATCGATTTCCGTAGCTTCATCAAGGCTGAGGGATCTGGAATTGGACTCTGAAGAGGAGGCCCTCAAATTGAAGCACAAGTACGAGGAGGAGATAGAGGAAATTGATGACGAGATAGAACTTTTGGAGTTCAACCTCACCGACGCTGCTCCGACAGAAGAAACAGAGCAATTGAAGAAACGCCTAAGTGTACTACAACTGCAAAAGAAGCAGAAGTCAAAGAAACTTAGGAGTGCAGAAAAACGCCTTGAGGAATCACTGAACCTTGCAAAGAAGCGCGTCGAGACAGAGAATGAGGACGACCAGCGATTGGCGGACGTTGACCTAATTAACCTTGAAGAAGGCGAAAAAGAATCCCCTGATGAAGCAATTAGTAATTGGGCGCTCAAGGCCAGTCAACGACCTGCGGACCAGGTTCCACAAGGAATATCTCCTGAAAAGCTTCAAGAGGAAATGCAAGTTTTGGAAAATGTGAGAGGCTGGGGGCTTGGGGAAAGAGAACCACACGCACAAACCGGCCTAAAGTCTGCAATGAAGAAGGTTGGATTGGGACTACCTAGCAGTGACTTGGAAGCTGTCAACCGCTGGTCAACCCCTGCCGGAAGTACAACCCCTCCTACCCTTATGCGTGATTACAAGACAAATGACAACCAGAACAAGCCGGACCATGGGGTCATGGACTTAGCCAGTGCGCTCAAGGAGGTTCTGAAGGAGGTCAAGGGGGAAAAAGAATGGGAGCCCAAGGACCTTCCAACTTTTAATGGAAAACCTGAAGACTGGCCAATTTTCAAAAATGAGTTCAAAAGGACAACCCCAGCCGGAAAGGTCAACTCTTCTCAAAATGCCATAAGGTTGCGCAAGGCACTAAAAGGTAGCGCCAAGGAAGCAGTGGCTGGGATGCTGCATGAACCAGAGAACGTTCACAAGATTCTAGAGATTCTAGAAGCCAGTTTCGGGAGAAGTGAGCTAATCATAGAAGCTCTTATACGGAAAGCAGAACAAGTGAGGCCCCCGGACACTTCAAGGCCAGAAAACTTTGTGAATTTTGGAAGAGTGGTCCAACAATTGGTCAGTACTGCAAAGAGTATGAAAGAACAACGGTATTTGAATGACGTTGGACTTTTGAACAAACTTGTCGAAAAGTTGCCAATGACTTTCTGTCGGGAATGGCTGTCATGGATTGGAGCCCGAACAGGACTCCCACATAATTTAGCCTCCTTTGGAGACTGGATAGACACTCAAATGCTGATCATGGTGCGGATTGCAAAGCCAAACGTTCGAGAGGATGATGACAGCAGCAGCGGGCGTACTAGACGAAACCGAGGGTCGGGAGTAATTGCAGCAGCAAGCAGTGATGACAAAAATCCCGAGCCGTGTGTTTTCTGCGAGAAAACTAATCATCAAGTGGCTTCCTGCTATAAGTTTAAAAGGCTCACGCTGGAGGAAAAGGTGAAGGTTGTGAAGGAGACAGGCTTATGCTTCCGGTGTCTATCGCGAGGACACATCATTCGGAAGTGTTCTTCTACTGTTAACTGCAATGTTGAAGACTGCGGTAAAAAGCATCACCCACTACTTCACGGGGACAAGTCTTGGAAAAATATACATGGAGCAGCTCAAGCGGATCCAGAAGAGGAAGCAGATTTGGACGGGGAAACTAGTGACAGTAGTACGGCAGCAGCACTAAAAACAATGGCTTCAGCTATTCGGCAGTCCAAGCCGCTCTCTGTTGTTCGAGTGCGCGTTAAGGGACCTAAGGGCACAAGAAAGATTTACGCTGGTCTGGACAGTCAAAGCGATGCTACCGTAATTGAGGAAGAAGTGTGTGACGCCATTGGCGTCACTGGAGCTTACTTTAACCACAGTTGTACCGGGGTAAATGGAGTTGTGGTGAAAGAAAAAGCACGACATCTTGAAGACTTTCAGATTGGAGGAGTTTACCCGAAGGCACAGTGGTATGAAGTCAAGGGAGTGAAGACCATGAGTAAACTTGGACTACCACCCTACAATCAAAATGCGGAGAATGCCAAGGAGAATTGGCCACATTTAAGAAAGGCTAAACTGGAAACTTTCAGCAACGTTAAGATCCAGATGTTGATTGGGGAGGATCATCCATTTCTCACAGCCCACAGAAATTTACTTGAGAAGGGGCAACATGATCCAATGGCCAAGAGAACTGTCCTTGGATGGGTTTTAGTGGGGAGGAAGCTGGCAACCAGCGACTCGTCTTCAATCAGGGCAATGATAAGTAACGAGGACCTGGACACCAAAATGAAGGAAACTTATGCTATGGACTCTTACGGCATAATTCCAGTAATCCGCCCGGGATCGGTAGAAGACAAGCGAGCATTGGAATTGCTTAACAAAAAATCAATGAAAGAAAATGGTGTGTGGTACTGTCCCCTCCTTTGGCGAAATAATGAAGTAAAGTTACCTGATACTCGACCAGAAGCTGTGGCACGACTGATTTCCAATGAGAAGAGAATGATGAAATCTAATGAATATAGACAACTTTACGAAGGAAAACTGGAGGAATATTCCGCAAAAGGTTACATCCGTGAACTGTCGGGGGACGAGTCGGAAACTAGGATGCCAAGAACTTCCTACTTACCACATTTCGGAGTCTTTAACCCCAACAAGCCAGGAAAGATAAGGCTTGTGTTTGATGCGGCTAGTAAAGTGGATGGGCAAAGTTTGAATGACCATTTGCTTTCCGGTCCAGATCTAATAAGACCTTTGCCTAGTGTTCTCATGAATTTTCGACGTCACAATGTGGTGATCCAGGGAGACATTGAGGACATGTTCCATCGAGTTAGAGTCTTACCGGAAGATCGGGATAGCCAGCGGTTTCTCTGGAGGTCTCTGGGTGAATCCGGGATACGTGAGTACGTAATGAAAGTTTTGATCTTTGGCGCAACCTCTTCCCCCGCAACAGCAATATATGTGAAGAATAGGAATGCAAAGGAGTTCCAGGAGCAGTTTCCGGAAGCTGTCAAGGTCATACAGTCTGACTTTTACATTGATGATTGCCTTTCGGGCGCCCAAACAGTCGAGGAAGCAAAGAAACTGAGAGAAGAAATTTGTATGATCAACGCTGCCGGAAACTACAATGTGAAAAAGTGGCATTCAAATAGTTCGGAAGTGATTGATTCAGTTCCGGAGAATGATCGAGCACCCGGAGCAAAAGCATTTGGGGATAATGGAGAAATTACAAACGAGCGGGTGCTGGGCATGTGGTGGAATCCAATTCAAGATAATTTCACTTTCACGACAAATTTCAAGAAAGTAAGGGCTGAATTGCTGGATGGAAGCAGACCCACCAAGCGAGAACTCACGAGTTTGCTCATGTCAGTTTTCGACCCGTTAGGATTCATTGCAAATCTTAGGATCCGTGGGATGATCTTAGTACAGCATTGTTGGAAGGCAGGGATTGACTGGGACGACTATATCACGGACGAGACTTTTGCAGCGTGGTGCGAGTTTTTGGAAGATCTGAAGAAAACCCCGGAACTAAGGATCCCAAGGCCTTATTGCATAGATCTGCATCTTGCCACATCGGTGCAATTGCATACAATGATGGATTCAAGTGAAGAAGCTTGTGCTTGCGTTTGCTATTTACGAGCGGAAGTGAATGGCGAAGTCAAAGTCAGTTTCGTGGCAGCAAGAGTAAAGGTGGCACCGCTGAAGAAGGTAACAATACCTCGTTTGGAACTGATGGCTGCTGTGATGGGGTCGTCGCTGGCTAACACGATCACCACGGAACTGGAGGTCCCGCTGACCAGAAGGGTTTTCTGGTCTGATTCGAAAACTGTGCTATCGTGGATACGCTCTGAATCCATTCGTTACAAGGAGTTTGTAGGTAACCGTATTAGTCGAATACACGAGCTAACCAACGTATCTGAATGAAAGTGGGTACCTACGGAATTAAATGTTGCGGATGATGCTACCAGGTTAAAAGCTAAAACACAAATTGAATCAGACTCTCGGTGGTTGAATGGACCAGCGTTTCTAAAGGAGGACGAGCTGAACTGGCCTGAAGAAACCAGAAACGCAGAAAGTGATGATAATTTGGAAGTAAAAAGAAGTGTCACCGCAGCCCTTTCCGGTAGCGAAAATGGAGATATTTCGTGCTCCGTACCAGAGAAGGATTTTTTGACGCCGGCTGTGTTCAGATTCTCAAGTTACAACAGGCTTTTGAGAGCCACTGCAAGTTTTTTGAAAGTGGCTAGGTTCTGGGCTAAGAAGGGGAAAAAGGACGAGGGGTTCGAAAGCTTGCAAGCCCCTTGGCGAGTAGCTGGATATGACAGCATCCCAAAGCGTACTTGTAAAGAAAAAAGATGTGACTACATTCTGCGGAGGAACAAGTGGCTAAGAGATAACGTGAATACGAACCTGACCTCGGAGGACTTACAAGCAGCAGAAATGGAGCTGGTAAGAAAGGCTCAGGAGGATGCTTTTGAGAGGGATATTCGGCTTTTGAAGAAAGGGAAAGTCCCAAAAAACCCCAAGCTTTTAAAACTTAGCCCGTGCTTGGTAAATGGAGTTGTCAGAGTTAATGGTCGCATTGGAGCCGCCAACGTAGATGAAGAAGTAAAGTTTCCAGCAGTGCTCCCTTCCAAGCATCATCTTACTGAATTGCTTGTAATGAAGCATCACGTACAAAATGGACATCAGGGAAAATTGACCGTCCTAAATAAATTACGGGACAAATTTTGGATCATGGATGGAGTAACGGCAGTGAATCGGGTTATTTCCAACTGCCTTGTTTGTCGTTACAAACAAGCTAAACCAATAATTCCGCAGATGGGAAATCTGCCAGACTATCGAGTTAAATCCGGGGATCCCGCATTTACGTACACGGGTATGGATCTTTTTGGACCACTGGAGGTTACTGTGGGGAGGCACCGAGAGAAGCGCTGGGTGTACATTTTCACTTGTATGGTGACAAGAGCTCTACATCTGGAAGTGGTTTACGGACTCAGCACCGATGAGACTATGATGGCCTTGTCCCGTTTCTTTGATCAACGCGGCAAATCTCGTCATCTATTTAGTGACAATGGCACCAATTTTGTTGGTGCAAAACGAGCTCTCCATGAGAGCTGGACGGAAATGGACTGGAAGAGATTGGGATCGTCAGCTGAGTTCCAGGAAATCAACTGGAGCTTTACACCGCCATGCTCTCCACACTTTGGTGGTGCATGGGAAAGAATGGTGCAGTTAACCAAGAAAGTTCTAAAATGCACCTTAACTGGACGCTATCCTCGTGACCAGACCCTGCTGACGGCTCTGAAGGGAGCGGAAAACATTATCAATTCTCGTCCGTTAGGAGCACTCTCCAACGACCCCGCAGACCGTGACCCGTTGACACCAAACCACTTCTTACGAGGATTTTGTCAACTAGGGCCCTCCATACCTGGGAAGTATGAAGCTCATGACGAGTACCTCAGGATGCAATGGAGGCGAGCTCAATTCTTTTTGGAGGAATTCTGGAGGCGGTGGTCCAAAGAAGTATTGCCGACTATGGCTAAGCGTCAAAAGTGGCACGGGGTCACGGATTCCATGGGGGTCGGAGATCTGGTGTTCCTTGTGGATGATCAGGCAGTGCGAAATGATTGGCAAAAGGGATTCATCTCAACAGTGTTTCCTGGAGCTGATGGTCAAGTTAGAGTGGTCGAGGTTACTACAGTTGACCGCAACACCAATCAAAAGAAGACTTTCAAGCGAGGAGTGGACAAGGTGATTCCACTAGGACTTCGTATGGGAAAATTGGAGTGATTCCTCCAATTTTGAGGGTCGGAATGTAAAAAAGTTGTGGGGTATGGTGGGATTTCAAATTGACCTAGGCGGGTTGCACGTGTTCTTCAGCGCCTCTCTCAGCAGAAGACGATCATCAGACCATCCACCACCAACACGGACTCACTCCGGATCATCATTGAGACAAGCAGAATAATTTTTTGTCAGAATATTAATTATTGTTTAAAAGGTTAAGATTAACCAAGTAATTGTCTTTTGGACTCGATCAGAGAAAGCGTTGTAATAAAACTGTTGAAATAATTAATTGAACTGTTTTTGGAAGCAAGTTGTTTATTTGTCAGGCCAAGCAGCGTTAGAATTAATTATCAGTTTTTAGGGCTCGTTTCACCACTAGCTTTAAATCCAAGAACCATCAAGCTCTCCCACAACTGTTGAAAGTTATTTGGCATTTTTGCATTAAGTTTTATGGAGTTTTTAGTTAGATAGTGCTACATAAAGCAAATTTTCGCTTTTACTGTTTATTTTTACAAATTACAGGGCAGCTATGCTATAATGTACAGAAATAATGACAATCCAGTAATTAACTTGGATGGTTTTGAAATATGTAACCCCGACGAGTGTAATCAAATGTGTGGAAGCAAAGAATTGGCTAAATCGTTTTGTGAGCCAAAAAATCACAAACTGTGCATGTGCTCAGTTAAAAATTTCATGTCTTCTAATGTTGAAGGACACGTATTTCCTGTGAATCGGGAAAATACGACAGAGAGAAACTGTTCCCTGGCTTGTAACATTCGAAACAGTTACGCTAGGATTTGGCACAGGAATGATCACACCAAGTCCTGTAATTGCTTACTGAATCAGGTAGTCCACCTACACCCCCATTTCAATTATTAATGCAGTTTTTCATGATTACATATTAACTAAGCCAAAGGGAACCCACACGCACTGAAATTTCAGATAACACGCACTGGAATTACCCTCTGTGATGAGTTTGCACTAAAAGATCTTTGCAAGGTCATTTGCCAGACGGAGGCTGCGGTATGTGCATTCAATGGAGTTTGCTTATGTCGCTCAACGTGGGAATCAGTGTTCAAAATGAAATTTCCCCAAATACGAAAGGAAAAGACCTTTGACAAAAAGGATTGTAGCAAACGGTGCAAGGAATACAACAACGAATATAGCGCTAGAATTTATGATACAAAAATCAGCACTTCAGGAGAAAAAACGTACGAGTTTAGAGAGAAGTTTTGCCTGTGTGGAGGGGAAGTAAAGTTGGATGACATGTCTATTCAAGAGGTATACAATTTTAACTGATGTTGTTTTATTGCTATTACTTATACACACAGTTAAGCGCTAATAAATACACTACTTTTCGTAAAACGCAGAAACTTCATACTTTGGGCTTCCAGGAATGTACTGGGCTTAAATGTAAAATGAGATGCGGAATGAATACGGAGGCGATATGTGAACCAAAGTATAGAAGAGCTTGTCTCTGTCCAAGTAGCAATATTTTCATTGGGAAGTTTTTATGGGCGCGTCTCCCAGGTCGGAAGGAAGCAATTTGCGTTGAAGCTTGTTTAAACTCGGGGTTTGTTCCGAGAATCATTGAGTGGAATCCGTTCTACGATCCATCTTTGGATAAAACCTTGCCTTTGTACAGGAATTCAAGATTCCCCTATCTTTATGACGGAAAGTTTTGCCACTGCATCAGTAATCCTAACAATGTATGCAGGCAAATGCTAAACCCTTATATCTATGCTAGTTTTCCTTATTTTAAACAACACATAATTGTTTCCTCGTTAATATTGTAAAAAGGAACTGGACATGAATCGTTTCCGACCATGTACAGATGAGCTTTGCCAGTGGGTCTGTGGAAATTCAGAGGCGACTTGTGACCCAAAAACTAGAAGAGCATGTGTCTGTAACACCAATCAAATGGTTGCTGGTTTGGGTAGAAAACCTGACCCTGGTATAATATGAAAAATACCAAATATTGTAAAAGCTCAAAAATCTTCTTTTGATAACCTTTTGTGTTACATTAATGCATGTAGGTGAGAAAAATTGCAATACCATTTGTCGAAGGAATTTAAATAATGCCCGAGTGCTAGATGTAGTTTGGGAAATTCCAGCACCATATTGGGCTGCAAGCAAAGCTAAATACTGCGGTTGTGTGAAGCCTGTAAAAATCATGACGCCAACTCTATTTGCTTTTCATGATACAAATAACTTTAGCTGGTTATGTACGCACTGCAGGTTACTTCGGCTGGCTTGACTCACTGCGATGGGACCAACGACATTTGCCCTAAAATTTGCAACAGCACCACAGCTTACTGCACGCAGGGTAAAGTTTGCCAATGCTATGGTCGAACAACGGTGCTGAACAATCCGTTAGTTCGAGTTCCTAATGGGAAGGAGGCGGTGGAATGTGGCGAAATCTGTACATCATGGACATGGCCAATAGTTCAAGATACCGATAATGAGCCTTACATTTATGACGAATCAAGGCTGGAATGTTCTATTAATGATACATGCCCCACCGTTGACACTTCTCAATGGAGATTGACTCATCCAGGAGCTCTCCAAGTTAGCATGGATGCACTGGAGCGTCCTGATGCACCTAAAAAGTATTGTCTTTGTCTAAAAACTGATCAGTATATCAATAAGCCAGGAATTAGGATTCCCTTTAGTTTAGAGCCTGCAAGATTATCGAAAACTATTCCATGTATATTAAATTACACCTGCATTGCTGTCTCAAATTCCCTGCATATCGTTGCTAAAAATAATTGAATTTGCGTATTATACGTTTCCAATAATTCCAATAAGCCTAATACAAGGTAAACCAAGCGAGATTGGGATAATGATGAGTTCAGTCAGGGTATACCATCTCGTTATCTAGCCAGAATGCATATCTTCGTTTTGCATTGTGTTCGTAAGTTGTAACTAGGATTAGCTTTGACATTGATGACGTTGATGATGACAAATAAACGAATGATAAGAGATGTTATCTTGAAACAACTGGCAACATTTTGGTAAAGAACAAAATTACGCTTTTCGAGTAAAGCATATAACAATTTCTAGTTCATTGCATTTGCCATTTTATTTACATCCGCCCTATAATATTTTCAAAGTTCTAACATGGAAAAAGTCAAACTAGGGATTTTTCTACTAGTTTGCTTGCTCGGTCAACATGAAGGTACTCATTAAAAACCATTTTGCATTTACTAAATATTGAACATCTCTCTTTCTTATACATTTATTTGTACTAAATACCAAAACATGTTTTTATAAACTTTTAGCCTTAGCGTTCACTTGCTATAAATGTAACAGTAACGCAAATGAGCAATGTATTGAGAATCCAAAAGAACTCGGATTTACCGTGGACTGTGATGATTTCTGTACAATAATCCGGACAGAATACACCGATATTCCAGGTAGTAATTATAAATTATTTTTCTCACACAGTTTCCTAAATCAAAACTATTTTTAGTAAAAATGTTACTTGTATAAATTAATACAAAACAAAGGTGAGGTTGTGACACTTGTGCGGGACTGTGAGGCGAAGCCAATTGTAGAAAATGGAGTACGAACTGATAAACACTATACAAAAATGTATACTTCGTGCAATTCGGACCAATGTAATTCGGGAGATGGAAAACGAGGTGAATTTTCCAAAAGTGGAACAACTTTTTTGTTCACAAAACGTCTTTTATCTAAAAACCTTAATAAACAAGTATTCATAACATTTTTGTAGCTCCTGGGGAGGGTAATGAAGGAAGAACTGGCCCGAAGGACGTAATTATTGTTTACGAAAGTGACTCAGGTTTTATGAACAAGCCTTCGTATATTTTTATACTGGGAACTGTTTTTCTCTATCTTCTTCTATAAATACCTAATGTATTTCTCTGAAGTTTTAACGTGACTGTGACGCAATTTCATGAATATTATGTAGTATAGTTTATACACGGATTTAAGTTTTGTTCATCGGGATTCTTGCAAAATTCGTTTACCAGGTACATGAATGGTTTTTTGCTTTTCTTCATTCAAGAAAGAACTACGTAGTTTGTTTTTCGAATATCGTGTCAAAATAAACATAAAGCGTTGTTTTATGGGCGAGACTAAATTCTTTGTTAATTTTGCACTGTTCTAATTTTCTTTTTATTGTCCCGCTGCACACGTCGAAATGCATCTCATGGTTGGAGGTTGTTCTGAGTTTCACATGAAACTAGGAATAGAATTTCAGCTCGATGCTCGGGAAGATGACGATGTGTTTCTTTTGCCGTTTTGATATTAGCCGTAGGATATTATGTACTCAGACACGCTTTTTAACTTCCGTCATCCGTATTTCGCCTGTCGAGTTAGTTCACAAGACAAAGAAAGACAGAAGGAACATTCATTTTTCACTATGCTTCATGCGGCACAAAATAAATAGACAAAAACATTGCATACATGCCAAACCGAGCTATTTCAAACTGGATGCGCAATGGGAAACTTGAAAATATGGCTTTTTGAGTTCAGAGAAAACGGTTTCATGCATATCTACGAGCTCTTGGAAAAGGCTGCATAGGTGAATAACATCTTATCGTTGTATCATTTTTTGTTAGTGCAACTTTAACTTTGTGAAAAGTGAAATGACAGAAGAGCGATCTGTGCTTAATGTCCTATTCATATGCATACGCAAAGTTCTAAAAATAGTTTATTTATTTTCAGAGAAAAACATTAGTACACCTTGCAAAAGTTTCCGAAACATCTTGTTTCTTTCTTTTGCTTATCCATACTCAACAGCACTATCACAAGTCGTTACTTTTGACTTTCAAGTTTGAATCATAAACATAGAAGGTTCCATGTTCTATCCAACTTTTGCTACTTGCAAGAAGCGTGTCACGCGTCTCATTTCTCAAGTGGGCTTATGATTTATAGAAGTAGGTTGTGGAGAAGAGATTTAATATACATCTGTCTGTAAATTGTAAAAAGATTAAGCTCAACCTCTGGTCTTGTAATTTGGAAAGGAAGATGTCCCGAGCAGTATCGAAAAAGTGTGAAACTGGAAGCAGACAAGAAGGAGTTCTTAGTTCTTAAACAAGTGTCTGCTGCGGTTTCTAAAAATTGATTGGTCACAGTTACGTGATGTTGGTATTTAAGGTTTATTGCAAACGAGTAAAAAATACGTTCCAATTCATAGCACATTAGAGTTTGGTTAAATTGATATCGACAGAACTACAAAATATTTAAATAACCTGAACGCACACTGTCATACTCTTTCAAGAATTAGACCAAACTAATTTCGCCTTTAAAAAATGTAAAACTCCTACTCATAGACACATTATACTATACATAACGTCATCAGATCCATTTCAATTTTTACGATAAAAACAAAATAAAAGCAAATTAGGATCAATGTGACAACCTTAGCCCACATGAAAACCCTTATGCCTATGGAATGAAAATGCTGAAAAATTGTCTTGTCATTTTGAAAGAGAATCTTTTGAAAGCGTCTGGTCCATTTCTTTATGGAGAGTTAAAAATATCATGCAGTGTTATACATACATCTCTACCTAGTTTGAACGAATCGTGAATCGTGCTATTTCACTCGCGTGCGTTCATTCTTGCAATAACTTTGAAACGGCAAGTTCTGCTTGATTTTCACTTTTAGAATTCAAGTGCCCGTAACAGAGTGACAGTTTTTAATTCTGAAATTCAGGGACTAACAGTTTAAAAGAAACAAATTGGTTTGAATTCGTATGGTCGTGATAAACTCTCTTCGACAATTTTCAAACTTTAATTGAAGAAAGATATAAAAAAGGAACCACGATGAAATTAGCCTAGGTTGTGGAAAAACAACGAAGTTTCTACTATACCGATTTGACTTTGTCTAAAGAATTTTACTTCAAGAATCAAGAATATGTCGGAGAGTGAATATTCTGAAGAAGTGGATGAATATTCATCCGAAGAAATAGAAGCATCGGAAATGGAAAACTGTTTTGGTGAAAGTGATGCAGATCAAGATCTAGTAGATGGGCATCACGAGAATGTAGAAAGCTCATTCCATCGTAGCACTTCCGAAAATGTCGAAGATAATCAACCAAAGGTAATTAACTTTTAGTTCAGCTTTTTACGATTTTCCCAGTAATTGTCATTTATAAAATTAATCAAATTTGTAAAACAAGCTCACAGATATCATCAAAACACAACAAGTCATTATTGAAAGCCTACGAAAGGAACTGGCCTCAGTAAAATTGCAGTCTATAAGTCATCCGGTGAACAAAAGATGTGCGACCAAATCTGAGGAATCTACGTCAGCAGTGGTTTCCTCTTTTGAAGATGATGTAAGAAACTACTGCAATGCAAATATCATGCAAGAAACCAATATTGAAAGCTGGTTTGCAGATGGTTAATGTACAATATTTTGGTTGATTCTCAATTAGGATGATGAACTTGACTCGTTGTCATCCGAAGAATCGAATCTTTCTCATACGTCTGGTTATGGAGCACTGGCAACGAACCCTTTGCTGGTTGACGTTGTAAGTGTATTGTGTACCCCCGATACTCCCACTAACTTGACATTGGTCTTGTTGACTGCTGGTTGCAAGTCACAGTCACGTCCCGTGCCAGAAAATTTTGCACGCCTAATGTTTCATTCACTTTAACGATGTACGTGGGGTGGGGTGTGGTGTGGGATGAAGCATGCATTTTTATATGATATATTTTATATCCATTTCTTAAGCGCAACTGCCAGAAACACTTGCTTTCCTACTATTTTTGAGTGTCGTGGTGGCATGGTTGGCTGTAAATAATTACAATAATTTATTATTATGTTTATAGTTTACATTCAGTCTCGAGTAATTTGCGCTCCCGATCTATCTTAATTCTAATAGGTCATCAAACAAGTAATAGAGCATCTGCCATTAAAGAGTTTACTGGTGGCCCGTCTTGTCTGCCGTAAGTGGAACGCGATGGCAGCATCTCAAATATCCAACAACTGTGGACCAATTCTATTGGAAGTACACCAACCTTGGAAGCCTAGTAAAGGCATTAAAGTGTCAGCATACATTGACGTCATGCGAAACAGTTTATGTTGCCCAATCTCCAAGTATTCTATATCCTCCTTCACAGCACTAGAAGAATTGGATAGGTTCTTCTTTCATTTTGGGGGGAACGTGAAACATCTTGATCTCAATTTTCCAGAGGAATTTGATGATTCACAAGAATTCGCTCGGTTGCTGGCACGAAAAATTCCGCACGTGGAAAGTATTCGTATTGGTTGCTGCAGAATGTTTAAGGAACCCAACTTTGCCACTGCGCTCCACTTGGATCCAGCAACATCACTGCCAATGAAAAGGGGCGTGATCCTCAAAAACCTAAAAGTATTTTGCATAGGGAATATCATAAATATGATTCCATCCAAAGCGTGGCTAGAAGATTTTTTCAAGATGACTCAAAACTTGGAAAAGTTGGTTTTGCATGTTAACTTCAAAGAAAATGGAAACACTTTCATTAGAATTGTACTAGAGGCTTTGATAAACCTTGAAGTGTTGAAAAATATCAAGAGTTTAATGATATCTTGTTTGACTGAGTCTCATTTGCGAACTTTACTCAAGCTAGCGGATTGCGGCCTAAGGCTAAAGCATTTCCGATTTCAGGACTTATGTATTCACTTGACGGAAATAAGTGGGGCAACTCTGGAAGCATTTTTGAACTCGCAGGCTGAAAACCTTGAAACTTTGGAAATTGATCAAAGCTCAAACTTTCCCAGAATTAGGCATTTCCAACTTCCACCTATGAAATCCCTCAAGTCACTGTCTATAGTGAGTTCACAAAGGATTTCGTTTGGAACCATAAACTACCAAGTTGATTTTCCAAAGCTGGAAAAAATCGTTCTGAGAGGTTATGATGTTTTCAATTGTCACAGCTTATTCCCACACAGCCTGGAAAACATTTTGAAGCGCAAAATACAAGGACACTGTTTAAAAGTGCTGTCATTACCGTCAAAATTCAGTGTTCCTCACTTTCCAAAAGTTTTGTCCCGCATGTTTCCCAACATTATTGATCTTGAAGTACGAAGTGTAACAAATGATTGTTTACGAGAAATCTGGGAGTCTTGGCCAAAGCTTTCAAAACTAAAACTTGTAGTTTCTCACTTTGATGACAATATTGATGCAGGTATGAACAATTATTTTAATTGTTCAATATAATTTATGCCAATTACCTACCTGTCGCAAATCATCGATAAAGCTATTTGGCATTTGTAATACAAATTTTGTATACCTATATACTATACAGGTATGACTGGAATTCCTGAAGATGTTTGCCAGGAACTACGTGTTTCACGTAATATGACTGAAAGGAAATTAGATGACATAAAAGTTGGTCCAGGGATTTCGGACTTGGCTTGTGAGTGGTGAAAGCAGTAAAAATTTTCCAAAGTTGGTATATGAAAACTTGTATGATTACTGATAGCATCTTATTTCAAAACACAGGTCTACGATCTTTAGAACTAGAATGTCGTGCCATGTGGATTCCCTGCCATTTAATTACAGATGTCACAGGATATTACGCTTTAGCTCAACTACATCAATTAAGACGACTTAAAGTGACAGAAATAGGAGTACCCGAAAAGTTTGACGTAAGTTGAAAAAAATCAGTTAACTTGTACTTGTACACATGATGTAAACTCTTATACATGAAAAATAAACAATGCAATAATTATTATTTCCAAATTTCCAATCCACCCAGTTATCAAACGAATGTATTTCGGAAATTATCAATGTTTTGAAAGAAGCGGATACATCAGCTTTAAAATTTAAAATAATGGATGACCATGGTCGCTGGCAATTAGAACTTGGAAGGATAGACTTGTTAAGGAATACTTATGAAAGCGAACCCCAACAGGAAGATCACAACAAAGATCGTGAATACCTGCTGGATTAAACACAATAACTTCTATAAATACGTCTAATGATTGTTGTTCTATAGTATGTACATATTCAATAATACTTGCCAAGAGCTCGACTTGTTAAAGCCCTGCCAGTGTCACGAAAGAGGTACTTTTATGAATTTGTTTTAGAATGTTGGGGAAAGTTCTTCAGGCTATTTTGCTATATATTTTTTATAATATACTTCTATGAAATTTGAACATTGATCGAAATATGTAAAACAAGCAGCGAGAATTAGGACTATCGTGTAATATAATCGAGTATATTGTTAATTGCTTTTATTCCTACTATCATACAAAAATATAGAATATTCACTTGGGATAAGTAACAAAGATTAAAAATATTACGTCAAGCCTAACATTTCTTTAGCCTCCGCCTCCTTGGAACTTATTTCAGGGGAAACATACTGCATAATAAGTTGTTTCTTTTTCATATCCACAATCTTTTGTTCGATTTCGGTCTGACTTGGTACTTGAATGAAATAATTTTTGATTTCCTCCAACTGTTTCTCAACGTTTGGTGGCGGTTCAGGTACAGATTTTCCTTTTTGCTTACGCTTTTCAACCCATTCCTCTTCCAACTTCTGAATTGCTTTGGATTCAGCCTCCTTTTCCAACGGTTCCAGAAGCCCATCATCATCATCCCGATAACCGTAATAGTCTGCGTCCACATCCCGCATTAATTCCCCTCGGGTTTTTCTCGGTGCACCCGACACATCCGGTTCGAAAAGCTCTCTAACACCAGGAAGATCTTTTGCAGCGCCAAAATACTTGTAACCTCTCGTTCCAGGTACTTCTTTGCCTTCATTGTCCAGCATTCGTGGACCATGTTTGGCATAATCGGGACCCCCGAGCTGCCGTATTCTCCTTTCCCAATGACCCTAGAAAATCAAACAAATGTATAAAGATGATGACTTAATACAAGCCTACTCCAAAATTTTGAAAATTTCTAACGTACCTTCTCTCGCAACAGTTTGTTAATTTCATCATTCAAATCGCGCAGTTTGAATTCCCCTAATCCGGCATTTTGGATTTGGCTAACTTTCTTGGCAATCTCTCGGACAATTTGCATTCTCCATTTTTCCGCTTCCGGCAAAGTTTCACACAAAGTTGAGAGGTAGGGTCGACGATCTTGTTTCGGTCCACGCTCTTCTTCTAATTTCATGGCATGCCATCTTGCCAAAGTGGTCCTGTAAAAAATCATACAAATTCCAAATGAGCAATTTATTCTGTACAACACATTAAATCTCTTCAAAAACATGGTTTTAGCAGGAACTTACATAGCCTTTTCTGAATTTCTCGCCATGTCGCAGTCTTTAGGTGTTCACAGAAAGAAACAAAAGCAAAATTAATCAAATTTTAGTTAATGTTATTTGAAGGCTAAGGAAAAATGACACTTTCCCGTTAACCTCAGTACTTAATTACGTGAGAGATGAGTAATTTTCCCCGAAAAACTTATTCCGGTCTAAAGCAAAGTTTGTTTTTATTTTCTGGTCGACGTCTAAAAGCAGCAGACGGTATAGATTGGTGCGTGTCTCCTAATGCCCCACGTAGAGATCGGCACGCGTTGTTTCCTTCCTACGAAGAAGTATACCAAGCAATTTTCTAACAGATTATCTGTTGAGCATCTAAGTACTCACAATTACATGAACAAAGGATCCAAGAACGATTAATCCATACATTCTAAATATCTGCCAGTTGGTCGCTAAAACAAATCACTGCACTGGTCAATTTTAAAGCCATGAGCATTGTCGCATTTAAATTAAATTATTTAATCCTAGTAATCGTTAGGTAAAACTGTGCCGTATCTTATCCTTCTATATTCGGCAAGAACTAATCATCATTTACCTAAATTAAAACTTGGAGAGCATTTACAAAAAAAAAATCTATGAAATTTTTGAATTGCATTTAAAGTGCTTGTAAAAGAACTGGCTTGACAGCTCCAGGGCTGTCGTCGCCAAAATTTGTGCAAGAATAAATTGAAGAACAAATTTTCGCCTTCTGAATGTGTTTTTTATATCAATATCATGTTCTTTATTTTTGAAAGGTTATTGTTTATTGTATTATCTAATGCAACTTTTTCGCATGAATGCACTTACTACGTACCGCAATCATCAATATTGCTTATATTACAGTTTTGAAAGATGGCAGTTCAGGCAGACGCAATTTTTTTGGGAATATTTTTGTTCCGCACTTGACATAAAATGATTTTTTTATTATCCTTGATCTCATTTTGAATATCTAACACCAACTGAGAGCTTATTACTAATTGGAGTGAGTTTAGGGGTACTTTGGGTAATCTATATTCGCTACTCTTTTTTCTTTCTCCATGATTTTATATTAAATCGTCGTTGATACCAATGTGGTTTGGAACACGATGGCTTGTCGCGTTTTTCCAACTTTTTGACATCTTCAGAGGATTTAATATTTAATTCTTCAGCTTCCGGAACAGACATGCTGAGCTTCCTTACTGTATTATACAGCTTGTCACTGGGTTCCAAACAAGCAATGAATTCATTAAAAGATTGAATAAAAAGGTTTCTTGCAGCCGCAGACTGGAATTCCAGTTTTACATTGTTGTGCTTGTAACTGTAACTTTTATGTGGCTTTTTTGTTGTTTTCTTTGAAATTTTTCGATTGCGAATAACTTTAAGATCTGTTGGTGGCACGTCAAGTCGTTCAGCTAAGTTTCTGAAATACTCTGCTGTTGAGTCGTCATTGGATGCTGGAACGTTTTCTACCACAACGATTTTGCTACTGCTTAATTGTGTGTCAGCTTTGTCGATGCCAACTTCCATGTTCATTAATTCCAATGCAGTTTCAATATTGGTTACATTGGTATCCCTTCTCGCAGAATTGTTTTCGAAATTGTGGTTGTCCAAAGGAATACTATCTGGAAACAGTTATAAACGTTTCGAATTTTCTTTGAAACAACTTTTAAAGAAACAAGGACAGTTTTTTTACCACGATAAGACATGAATGTTAGCACTTCTCTGTCCATTGCCCTCGAGTCAGACATAGTTGGTCCACTTTTTCCATTCATGGTGTGACGAACATTAGAAAGTAGATTTTGCATCTTTGTACTTTTTGTTGCTTTGCAACAAGGTGCTTCTGTAAAATGGAAAATGATTTCTTGTTAACTAACTTATGTTAGTTTATAAAGTCTGTGCCAGAAATAACGATTACATACCCGACCAAATGTTTCCAGGATTTAATTGCTCTGCGACCCAATCATAGTCCGTTTTCTTTAAAGCTTGCAGGAAAGTGTCTAGTCCTCCCCGCCTGTTTTGGGATGATATAAAGTATGAAGTCTAGCTTTAAACTGGTAGAAACTAAATATATCATATTAATGCATACATAAATATATATACTACCTAAGGTTAACCATGGTCAGTAATTCATTCATTACACAACTGTTCCCATTTGTACCTAGCTTCATTTGAAAAAGTGCGTGTTCTTCGGGGGATAATGCCCCCAGTTCCACCATTAGGGAACTTACATCATTGTACTGAACTAGATCACTGATTAAGCCAAGATACTGGCTTAGTCGCTGTGACTTTTTGATGCATGATGGATTTTGCATTTTGACGTGGTTTAACTTTTTGGTGAGTGACATTTCGTTCACTGTGAATTAATTCTCTTGATGAAAATGGCCGGAAATTGATAAAGCAATGGTCAATAGCTAACAACGTGTGTGCGCACGTGTGAAAAACCCGAAGTCATTTACTAGACTGAATACTGGAAATACCATCTACTGTCAACACGCATATTATATAGGGTTTGGGACAACTGAAAGAATGTTGATATTGTATAGACATTAATCTTCTTATCATTTTATTTGCCAAATAAAATCAAATCTTTTCACAATATGAGAGATTGAAATCACTGAAATTCATCAGTATTTATTATACACGTTTTAGTTAACGAATAATTTATATAGGTAAAACTGGTTCGCTTCTTCTGTTGTTTTTAAACATGATTATGTCTAAGGGTAGTACGAAACAACGCTGTGTAAAACGTTATGTTTTGCTTGCAAATAGCCTCGGCGGCTGGCCTATACCTGGTTCACATGATGAGCTGGGTTGAGAGCTAACATGGGATTGTCCAATTTCAACTTGTTCGTAATTTTTAGCAATTTAACATTTTAATGAATTTTTGCTGAAATTCAAAAACAAATATACTGGTGCTTTCTGTCACGAATCGCGACTCATTAGAAAATTAAGTACATGTAAAATGCAAGTTAATCTGCATCAAATGCTTTTTGTCAAATGAAAATTGGCATGATTTCTATAAAATTCAAGTTCATTGTTCATGTCACGTGTGTGGTTTCTTTTACGGTCACGTCTTCATAAAAACTGATTTGCTTTTAGTGTCTGTATTAAGCATTTTAGTACCAAAAAGATCACAAAATCTTGGTCATAAACAGTATCAAATGAATCAGTATGAATCCGCTTTGGTCCACCGATAAGCTTAGGATGCGCTATTTATTATTGTACATAAAAGATTTTTCAACAAAACAAATAATGTCTACTTCTGACGATTTACCATGTTTTAGCAAGATAATCACAACAAACACCTTAGCAAGCAATTTGGAATTATGTACAGATAAACACAGGATTCACATAAAGCACGCACAACATGCAATTTAAATAAGCACCAACAACAAATATGGTTCAACAAAGCGTAAAAAAGTTTTCGTGCCAACACTCATTATTCTTTAAGGACTATTGGGCATGATTGTGTGCGAATCTAGGTGTGCTTTTGTTGGTAGCAAACATTATAACCAGACTCTGCTCGCACGTTCTATTGGTCATTTGTCATAAAATGTGATGGTCGTTGATAATACTTCTTAAATAGGTAAAAACCAATCTCTACTGGCTAATGTCTGAATTTACCCATTTTACGGCATCAAGTATTAGTATTGCTAGACGCAAACTGCAGTCCAATCATCGGTTAAACGTAAAGGTCTAGACCTAAAAACTCCACAGTTGATCTTGATCCAATCATCCACTGGTTCATGAAATTTTGCATGCATTTTTTGCCAGTGAAGTTGCAATATAACAGGACATGCCTTTTGTGACGTACACTTGAGAAGTACCTGTACATGATCGTGGCATAGACAAAGACCCTTGATGTGGAAACTTGATGCTACAGAACTGCTGCAAAATTGAATGTAATGCAATATATCATGGCGATGCATCCTTTTTATTTTATGCAATAGTTTTAACACTTTTTAAGGCTGTAACATAATCAAATTCCTCATCAGTTATGTCAAACCAAGAATTAGGACAAAATTATTACAACTGACACCAGATCCTTATTGGCCGTCTAAGGTATCACACTAAATTTCAAACAATATTTTGATGGAAAGAAGTTTGCGTTTGGTGAGGACAAGATGGAAAACTGCTTTAAATTTGTCATTTTATTATCTACACTTCTGGTAAGATGCTTTAACTGGTGTTGTGACACTGAACGGTTTAGTTTGTGGAAACAAGATTTATCTATTGTAAATAAGTAGTGAATTTAATTAAGAAAATATCGTGTTTCATTGTTAAAACAGGCGTCCGTTTTGTCAGCCCCGCATCCCCTTCCACAAGACAAACCGGGACCATTTGCAGCAATTGGAAACTTTATTCAACGTTTACAAAGTAGTTTCAACGAAGGAAGTGACTCCATTAAAACTTCCAATAATGTTATCCCATTACCCCAAGCAGTAACTAATGCTACAACTACTACGACCACCACAACCACGACAACAACTACCCGAGCCCCACCAACTTTTGCGTTCAGACCGCCTCCAAACCCATTCGATTCAATAAACGCAATATTAGACAATATCGGCCGCAGTTCCAGCAGTAACAACAATTTGGACAACAACAATATCTTTGGTAGCGTTCCAGGTAGGAGTTTGACAGATCCACCAGTCACTACTCAAAGGCCATTCCTTTCTTTTACGACGACACGCTCTCCGTTTGATCTGGAGGGAATCAACCAAGGAATTAACGCATTTCTGCAAGCGTTTATAAAGACCAATATTGAAAAGTTGTTTAGACCAGGTCAAGATCAGAGCCAACACTCTATCACAACGAGGAGCGATTCACCTCAGCCACCAAAACATCTTAATTTTGGCGAACTCTTTATAAATAATTTGTTCAAGAAGCCTCAATAAATATAAATAGAAAGTAAAGTTATATATTTTTAAACATCATGTGTTTAGCATTATAAGGACTGTGTTTCATGAAGTATTTATTTATAGTTAATTAGTTATTGTGTGCTCTAGCCGTAGCTTTTACATAAGTTATTATATTAATTTAAGCATTTCTTTGGATGCCAAGTTGACAACATGTATGAATAGATAAATGTATTCAAAATAAATAAAAGTATACTTCACTATATCTGTAAAACCTTATTTTTGTTTAATCTTTCCTTTAATCCTTGTATTAATCAACAACTGCATAAAAATCAAGCACATATTTTTTTAATCTGAAAATATGGCTAAAACATTAAGGAAATCTTACACGGTTCACAGAGTTTGTCGTAGCGTAGATCATGTAATAATTCATAATTGTTTGAAACATTTGTGGCGGCTTTGCTGGTGTATGGCTGATAAAATTCGAGGATGTTTAAAATAACTTACTAGAATGTTCATTATAACTTTATTAAAATGAGCCGACAATTTAATGATGGCGTTCAAGATATCCTGATTCTTAAAAGTTCTTTCGGCACCATACCACGTCTTATCTTCCACTTATGTGAACGGCATGATTCGTCTTAGTTAATTACGCTGTAATTCTTTCTGCACTTATATTTCTTATTTTAATTATTTAAATAGTTAGAGACAGCGGACAAATAGAAACAGTTATCATACAGAAGAAATACTCTTGGATTTTTTACCTTCGCTTCCCATACTAGACTTGCAACGTCCACCCAAGACGAGTGTATGTACAAATATTTGATTTACAGTAAATAAAATGCCAGTTTTCATAAACTGTGGTTGTTCCATTATAATCATTCATAAGTAATATGTAATATGCATCCAATGCATTAATGTCGGATATATAAGCGTGAGACTAAGAAGGTTGAATCTCAATTTGAATGCGTCATTTATGTCGCATCAAATTAAACTTCAAAGTGAAGAAGTAAAAATTGTTAATACTGTATATAAAAAATGTTCTTATTTACTATATTTCAATAAAAAGAATTTCACAAGAAAGATCTAAATTTATAAAACGCAGTCCATTCAAGTTCCGTATATGTATGGCTAATAAATAAAATGAATTGATTTTGGCTTTATCTTTTCCTTGCCCTTTGACTTCACCAGCCTATAATACAAACTAAATGATGTAGGTAATTAATAGTTTCAATCATTAACTTTTATGATCACAGATTTGAGAAATGTGATCGGCGCAATATTTACATTTCCCTTGGTTCCATTCATTTTTACCTTAAACTTGAAAGCGGAGTAATATCTTTCAGATAAGTGTGTTCAGCATCATGCATTTAGCAATTGGGGACGGATCTCGAATAGATGCTCTAGTTCGGACAGTTTTGTACTTGATTGGTGCGCCTATATTTTTCGATAATTACTACAATGGTAGCACCAATCAAACAAATTTTGTCTTGCCCGATCCAATTTGGTTGTTTACAGATAGTTCGGAGTGGTCAGGTAAATAGGGTATTAAAATTAGTGACGAATATTTCAAAAACACATTGAAGCTAAATATACTATAGAGTATACGCATCTTCATGAAAATAGTTTATAAGTGTCTTGAAGTGTCAAATTGAATAAAACGTTCATTACTGATAGGCTCCTTTCATGGTGACTGCTATTATGAACTTGGATGCTTCAAAACTAGATACCCAACAGAAAAGGGATATGACTTAAGGCCAAATCCACTCGAGGACGTTATTCCAACAATATGTTTGTACACACTATCCACTCTGCAGTCGTTTCAAGTCGTGGAAACGGAAACAGTTTTAGCATCCATGTTGGACATTTCTAACGGAAGTACATACTGGATTGCGCATGGATATATTGAAAATGGACAAAGACCTTGGATCAAGGTATGTAATTCTGGGTGTTTATTGACACTGGAACCACTGTGTTGGAATAGAAAAAATATTGGAATATCTAATATTGTCATTTTTTAAAGGAAATGGCCAGCGAGCTTTTGCATTATGATAATTTTGCAAATGTCTTTGTTGTGGATTGGTCGGAGGCCAGCAAGCCACCCTACAACCAGGCTGTGGAAAACTTGGAAATGATTGCTGCATATTGTGCAAACTTGATGGTTACTATTCAGGTCTGTTAGATTCAAATATCCTTGATCCTAAGAGAATATATTTTTCTAGTAAATAATAATTGGATCTGGGATTTCTACTAGGACAAATATGGAATACAAATTAGCCAGACGCACTTCATTGGACATAGTCTGGGAGCTCAGCTTGGTGGATATTTAGGAACTTGGTTAAAGGAACGTAAAAATCTTACTCTTGGAAGAATATCAGGTGAGATATAGTGATAGCCACTCCATCGACATTTAGTAAAAATCAGAGCAGTATACATTTATGTTATTGAGAAATTACTGCACGGATTTTATTAGGACTGGATCCAGCGCAACTGTATTTTCAGGGACTTCCAAGGGACGCCAAGCTAGATGAGTCTGATGCATTCTTTGTGGATGTTATTCATACAGATGCAAAACCGTTTCTTAATGGTGGTGAGATGGTTTCCAAAAGCAGTCAAACTATAAGTACCCCAGTATTATTACATCTGCACGCGTCGTGCTGTTATTTTATGATTGGTATGCAATCTGAAAATTAATAAAAATTACACAGGACCGGTGTCTGGCTTAGGAACCCAAGAACCATCCGGGCATGCAGATTTCTTTCCTAACGGTGGTATAAAAAGTTCAAACTTTCTGCAAACCTGTATTGTATTGGGGCATGAAGTAAAAGAATTTAAATGTCCGTTAAATTCTGATAGGTAAAGACCAACCAGGGTGTAAAGATGGAGTATATCAGGCCATTTTACAGGAAGAAGGATCTGTGATAAATGGTTAACCAATAATTTAAAAAGTTTGCATGTATTGTTTTGTTCACTGATGCGCTGATTATGAGTTTCAGGTGTCATATATAAGTCAAAGATCAAATCAATCTGACTATTCACAACAGCTTTATGAACAGGTATCAGACGATTTCTAGGCTGCGATCATATCAGATCCTATGAGTACTTCACTGAATCCATACGCAGCAACTGCCCGTACATGGCATTTTCTTGTGAGTCGTGGCAGGATTTTGCAGACTCGACTTGCAAAGTGGCACATTACAATAAACTTGGATTTCATGCCCAGAAACCACCAGGAAACGTGGCAGTTGCCAACAATTTATATTACTCCATCACTGGGCCCAGACCACCATTTTGTAGTAAGCCTCTTGCTTTACAAATATTGATGAGTTTTTTCCTTTTGAATTTTGCCATTGCGGCAATTATAATTTTGTTTCATGTAACAAACAGGGGAACACTACAGAGTAACAATCAAATTAGCACAAGAGTCAAAGTATCGTTCAACATCAGAACTGCATTTAGTCCTTGGCAATAGCACCAATGGGAATGGTGGCCAATCAAACGCTCTTAATTTAGGAGCAATGTAATGCGCACACAATTATTAATATCTCATGATAAGATGTGCTTGCACCTTGCAACAACATGTTGAGAAGATGAATTGCACGGTGCAGTGCAGTATGGTATTTACGCTCTGATTGTCTAATTTGTCTAACTTATCTGCGTAGAGATTTTACGGGCAAAGATCTTGACAAGAATTATACTGTGAGTGGAATCAACAATGGTCTCCCAAAGTTGATAACACTTCGACCATCATCATCGAATCCTTTACGCTGGCTGATGACAAAAGTTGCTACTCCGGTTGACCCAGACGTAGTGGTTGCAAATGTTACGATAGTGCATTTTGAGTCAATGCAGCCTGGAATCACGTTTTGCCCGCAAAGTAAAAATTATTTTAGTGTTACTGAACAAAACCCAAGCATTTATTTGTCAACTGAATCTTGTCAATAGATAAAAATAATACGTTTCTCTTTAACAAATCTACTGTTTTTATATTGCTTTACTCATCATTACTAAAATACAGCGTAGTTCATTTTAACATAGCATAAGACTTTCATATCATGACTAAATTTTCGGTAGTCTTCACATAAAATTGGCAGTTATTTACATACAATCACAAAACAAAGAATTCATGAATCGGTTGGCGCTGCATTCAATCTACTTCACTTTCAACTTGATCAACCTGAAATGAACAAGTTTCAAAAGTTTTACTTATAACTCATTTCATAATTTCATACTTCGCAGTGCAGTTGATAACTAAATAAATGGTATCTCACCAGCTCATCAATTTTTCGAAACTGCCATGTAAAATCAAGTGGGTAGAAAACGGGCCTCAAATCGTGCCGATGATCCTCTGGAGAATAGTTCTCCATGTGGCATGACGGAGTAAGAATACTCATCTTGTGTCTTTCAAAAAACAAAAATACTCCAGGTGAATAGTGTTTGAGTTTTGAATGAAAGGCAAATTGAAGAAAAAAAGGGGTACCTGTTACTAGCATATGACCTGTAAAAGTGTTTCACTTTTCTTGCAATCTCCTTAGGTTCGTGTTTATCTTTCCAAAGATGAAGAAGCCTAGCCACCATGGAATATGGACCACAAGCAAATGGTTTCCTTAATTTTCCATAATATGATAGCTCGTCATAAGTCATACCCATGTCTTGCTCATCGGTTTGATTGGTTGTGAGTGGACATAGTTCCGCCGTTGGTGGAGCCTCTACAATTTGCCTGACTGTCTCAAGTTTGAACCTTTGATTTCATAAAAAATCGAATTTTCAACTTCAAACTTGCATTTAAACTACAGATGTACAGATTTGCATACTTTTTGCCTGCGTGTATGATGAATCTCTTCAAGTCAGTTTTGGATATTCCACCAATCGGGTTTAGATCCCCTGCTGAACAATCATATTTTGTGAAGTAACCACGAATTGCCTCGTCAACGTTGGCTGAAGTCAAGACTAAAAGGAATCCATCTTGACCACGAGACCATGGGGCTAGTTGGGCCATCATGTATGCGAAAACCATGCGACTCCTAGCCTGAACATTTTGCAGTGCAATATTTTCTGCTCTTTCTCCTGAAGCAAAAGTCGGCACTTTAGTTCCCAGTGCATTTGCTGTTTCCTCCACAAATGCTTGGCAAACTGGCGAAATGTTGATTTCCCGATGATTACTATATCAAGAACATTTACATATTGTTAAGGTTCACGATTATCAATATTTACTTCTAACATCTTAATGTGTTTATCCGTTTCTCCCACCCCCGAACAATTAAAGATAACCAAGGGCACCCAACTGCAGTAAATGTTAACTAAAGGTACCCAACGCTAATCAAGGTTACCCACGTGTAACCATGGATAAAGTAAGATAGACAAAGTATAAATAAAGTTCAAAAATGTAACAACGGTTACAAAGGTATGTGCCGGGTAGGGTACACGTGAACCTTATTTTTCCCTTGGAAGTGTTTTTATCTTTTCATGTATGTTTAATGCATGTAATACTAGTGCACAAACCTTCCAATTGACTTTGCCAAAGATGCTGCAAAGTTTCTAGTGGTATCAGAAGAATTTTCACTTCCCATATAGCACGTTGTAAAAATCCGACCGCATAATTCTCTAGGATCCTTGGGAATATACTCATCATTTTTCACAATTCTTCTTACGTCTTTTACAACTTGATCGTTTGGGATGGACTCGTCGTTCAATTTGCTGACGTATTCGACAATTAAATTGCACATTGAGTAAACAATTATAGCCACGCTAGAAGAGTCTACCCCTCCGCTCAGAGGTAAGAAAAACCCCGATGCTGGAGAACGTCTTAAGTAGTCCCATATCCAAAGTGCAGGGCCACGTGCAATCTCTTCCTCCGCACAAATCATTTCCACTTTTTCCAATGGTTGAGTAAGCCTAAGCTTTGTATTGAAGACACTCAAAGACCATGGAACCTCCACAGAAGGATAAGGTTTGGTGTGGGCAGCAGTTAGAGATCTACTACGTATTTTGACTTTGTACCCATGTATTTCTTCTAGCTGGAATGTTGCAGTTAGTACTTCCTAAATAAACAAAACGCATATAGAACAATTGAATATGTAATATGCACAAAAAACTATTTCTGCTAAATATTATTACTCACAACATCATGCAAGGAGTACTGTTCTCCAAGTAATAAGACATCTCCGTTTAGCACAATTGTTGAACACCCGTTGTGATAAACTCTTTCCCCATCGCATCCTCTCAAGTTGGAAAACCCATAGATGACTCCGCACTTAGAGCTAGCAGTTTTAATTAGCTCCAGAGCATAGAAAGCCTTTCGAATTTCTGCGTGGGATCCCGATCCATTCACTATCACATCTGCACCAGCCAATGACTGCTCAAGGTGAGTACTCATGGGGTTCCAAAGTTCCTCACAAATCTCATATCCAATCTTTGTATCCGCAAGTTGAAGCAATGCGTCCCCAAAAGGAACAGTAGCTTGACCCGTGATTTCAGCAATGTTCAGAGGAAGTACGTGATCCTCTACATGTCTATGCTACAGTTTAGTATGAGTTAATTATGTCAGTATTAAGTATGCATGCTTTCAAAAAAAATGTATGCAGTTAAAAGTATTAAATGCAGTTTTAAATGCTTACTCTTGCCCATCCGGTAAACCAACGCGTCTCCCTATAGTTCCCATCATCACACATAATTAGTTTTGGACGGATCAGCAGAATTTTCCTACAGTCATATAGACAAATTCTTATTTATATGGAACAATTTTAAAAGTTTCAAATATTTAGCTATTCAAATATACTTGTTCAAGAAGACTACACGGCAATTGTAGTTTACTCCATTATGCATTATGGGCATACCCACATCAATGAGTAGCTCCTGGCAGCTTTCATGCTGCAGCAGATCGGCTAGCACTTCCCAAGAATGCGTAACGGTGTCACTTTCGTAAAAATGATCTTCACAACTGTAGCCACAAATTTCCAGTTCCGGTCCAGTACGGAATCTTGACCCTTCCGCTTTGCATATCTGAATGCTTTTTAAAATTCTCGCCTTGTTTCCCTCAAAGTCCAGAGCAAACTGGTTCAGGGTTACTGTAGAAAAGCTTGCAACTTTCGCCATGTCCCTTTTCCTATTAAACATCAACATTGTTAATTTAGAAAAAAAATTCACGTTTATGTCTTTGGAGAAAGCTGTAAGCTACTCCAATTAGTAACACTTTTATTAACAAAAAGTTTACGAGAAATGTACGAATGCATTCACAAAGTGGGTGTGTATGCATGCATGAATACAAGGTCTTTAGCAAGTGATAAGTCGATCGAAGTTTGCAATAAGGATTTGTGCCAAATCGATCAAACACTTAACACTTCAAGAAAAGGTGACACCCTTTCCACGTACCCCGGTGACGAGCGGTCATCTTCATATCATCACCTCATGATCACAATGTGTGCATATGGTATAGTTAGGTTATGGTACAATAGTGCATTCTATATTAATTTATAAAATTGTAATAAAATAATGTATTGTTCCAAATAATACTTGGATACGATAGGTTTTACTATATGTCATGCATCACATTATCAGTGTTTAGGGATTTTAGTGGTAGTAGAATTCGTTTGAAATCTCTATCACTTACTTATAGTGACATCACAAAATTGAGTAAAAAATTAATGGATGACACTTTATGAACATGAGTAAGTGACATTTTATCAGTCCTTAAATGTGTTTGAAAAAATCGTAAGTACTTTTGGAACTTACCTTTGTGTAACTAAAACATGAGAATGTGACAAACTAACTAGCTGCGTTTATGCAGTGCCATTAGTGATTAGTCTTAAATCTCATTAAGCGTATAAGAGAAATTCTCACTGTGAGAGTCTTTACTTGACTACTTGACATTAAACCATGCTTGTTGATGTTGGGATATACAGAGTCATAATATAGCTCTGTGCCTCACACACTCCACATGTTTATGATATTTACTCGTATATGCTTTATGGGACATCTCATTAGTAAGGTTCACGCTAGTGAAGATTTACTCCTATCATCTTGATGTGTCTGGCTGTCTCCCTCCACCCATCCGTAAACACGATGAGTCCTCAACGGTTTAACATACCTATATCAGTTCCATTTTGGATATCGGTTGCTGCAGCTCTTGAAAAGATCCCTATTGATTTTCAGGTCAATCCAATAATCAGAAGGTACCTAAAAGATACCTTTTCCACAGTACTCTTTTATGCACCATTTACCATGGCTTTATTTTGTTCATACCTACGGGCAGTTGCAACCAGCAGCGTCAACCCACATGCAACTTAAGGGTACCCATCAGCAAATAAGGTTACCCACATGCAAATAAAGGAAACCAAGTGTAATCAAGGACAATCAAGGGTTACCAAGTGTACCCAAATGCAATTATCGAGGGTTACCAAGTGTACCCAAATGCACTTAATGTTACAAGAAGCTACCTTAAGCTACCGTACCGAGAGAACCGTAGAGTACACGTGAACCTTGCTTCAAGCTTCCTCCCGCAAATGATCTTTATACATAGTCTGGTGATATCTGTATGCTGGCTCCCGGCCAGACCAAGCGGCATTTTGAACCTTTTTTCTGAATAATAAAGTGGTCATCGAATTCCCTTACACAGATGAAATTGTGTTCATGTGGATATACATCTGAGCAAAGACAGAAGACAGTCAGGTGAAAGGTTTCACTTCAGGAAAGGGTGCTGCTGCTGTTGTACTCGTGTGTTGATAAACAATTACACATTTCCACGAGACATAAACATCCTTAAGTGGGGGAAAATCTTTTGTGTTAATTGTAAACCAACCATGGATGGTGGTTGAGCCAAACGTGGGGGATTCGTCGTTAGTAGTTAGTTAACAACATGAGTAAAACCCATATTTTGTTTTGTGCAAAGCACTTCTAGAAACAATTACCAACCTTCCCCGAGACTTATCTTTTGTATTTTGAGTACAACACGTTACACCAAGGTTAACTTATTTTGCCGTATCATGTATCATACATATATGATATTATTATAAACATCTGCACAATCGTTATTAGTCACCAAATACATTATCACACCAACTTGAATGAATCACCATCTAATCTGATTCACTTCCTGATCCCATGAGAATTCAACAAGGATTAAAACAAAAAGACAAAATACCCAAGTACGGATTTCCAGCAAGAAACATAGCGCATCCACCGTCAAATCATTTGCATAAATTTAATAAAAGCAACATGGTTTATTTTTACAACGAAGTCTTCGTACCTTGAGCAAAATGACAAAAGTTAAAATGTAGTGCTTTTTGATGCCTTCCTAAATACGTAATTGTAAAATTCAAACGCTACAATTATTGGACTAGAGCATATTATAGTGTCTTACTGCTGAAAAGTTTTATTACAGATTCTTTATAAATCAAAACTCACCAAGAAGCAGCCTTTTCAAAATTCTGTGTGAGTAATACGTACGCTTATTATGTATCATAAACAAAGTGTGAGCCTCTAGTGCTTTATTAGTGGTTGGAAAGAATCTGATGTTGATCCAAAAACATTTTTTTAAAGTAAAATTGTGATACAAATGATAAAATAACTAATAATGTTATGTGGAACTGGTGGAAGTGCAAAACGTAAAAATGCTCGTAGTGCCTATTTCATACATTTTACTGATTCCAATGACTTTAATTAAGGAAGCACGTTGATTTTTAGTTTGACATGAGAAAGAAAAATGACAAGTTCTTTTGTTCAGTTGGATGCTTCCTGTGTCACACGTCTCATATACCAAACTTAGCCTATTTCGGACCTTACGATTTACCCTTCGTTGGAAACGACTATTTTAAACTGGCAGGTACCGTATTTTTTATTCATTCAAAAACAACAATTTGTTATTTTTTTTAGAAAACGCATATTTTTTTCCTTTCTTCATTAAGCTTTTCCTAATTATGAGAAACAATTCCCGACAGCATTGTTGAAGCTTCATTTTCCCAAGCTGTAAAACAAGATCTAATTTATGCAAACATTTCATAAACACATGCAGGATGTTTTCGTATAAAAGAATATTAAGGTTTAGTATGCTAGCATGACATAAAATATTTTATGGAATGTGTTCTCATATTTCAATTCCAGCCCACCGACAATTTCAGTTGCATCAATCAGAAGACAAGAGTAAATAATGTACATACCAGTTGCTCGACCATTGTGTTGTGTCTGCGTACGATGATTATAATGCTTGTAAAACTTACAGACATGTCTTCTATGAAATAGTCTTACTTGAGATGATGATAACAAGTTGACTCAATCCTTTCATTTATGAAAGGTGCGGTATAAGGCTCAGCATAACTTTTAATAGCCTTTTTTGCAATACGTTGATGGTCAAACCACATGTCGATCTACCAAAACTCGACTGTAAAAGTTTATGAATGCTGTTATATACGTGTAATAATAATAATCGTGATATCCCAGTAACCGCGTTCATGCTATATTCACTCACTTGAGAGATTTACCTTGCTTCTTGTTATACCTCCCTACTCGTCCATCCGCTTTTTTGCTGGATATTTTTTTTTGCCACGAAAGACATGATGTGATGTGAGATACTTTGTAAAAAAATCTTCTAAGCTTTTGCACATCATCCCTCACCTTTTTTGGATTTTGCGTCATTGTAAGTTTTGTGCACGAACGATAAACTGCACTGGCGTTGTTCATGTATATACGAAGCAAACAACATGTTTGCTATCGTTTTGAAAACAGTTTCAGTTCCACCTCAGTGCTATTGTTATTTAGATTAGCTGTATAGAATTAGTCGTGCAGAATATTCGTTATGGAATATACAAGGCAATTTGTGATTGCGGATGCAGTTGTGCGAGCAAATACGTAAAAATCAAAGTTGTAAGTAGGCATTTTTGACATCGCAAACAAGATTAAAACCTTGAGTTAATCATTATATTATTTTGAATTATAATAACTTCAGTGAACGTGCTGCATATTTGTATTGCTTGTGAACTTTTTGGCATGCATGGGCATGCAACATTGAGATTGTGATTGTACCTGTAATCTAGGAATTAATTGGTCAATGTCACTGGTGTGAGTGTAATCACATTATCTACTTTGATAATACACATAATATAACGTGCATGACATAGTTTGAGTTTATAATACATAAAAACAATACGATTTTGAATTGAAATTAACCATTGCCGTTGTTATTATCTGTGCTCAATGAATTCGATTTATGCAAATTAAAAATATTCTTCGACCAGTCACCATTTGGATAGAACTGTCACCATTCACAATGCATGAGTATGTCAAAAATTCATGAAAGAAACGGGATACTGGAGATACTAAGATATTGATCCAATATTATGTAAAAGTGAGAGTTCATTTCTATTATAAAAGGTTAAATCGCAATACAAGATTAGTAAATTTGAAATTGAAGAAATACATACACTCAGAGTGGTTGCGTCAGAAATACATATACATACTAACGTTTTCGTTTTTTATATTTACTACAAAGTAATTCAATATTATTTGATGGCGTATTATACTTTTTAGAAAAACAATTACTTACAATTTTCTATCTATTCTAAAGTTCTTGTTTGACTAAGATCGAATTAGCTTAATTCAGAATAAATGATGATAAGTTGTAGCAAGTTATCAAGAAGTGTAATCATGTTTCAGCTACAATATAAACAAAGTAATTTATCCTGAGTACGCACGTGGTAGAATATTATATACTTTATACACACATACACATGCATGAGCAAATTTTAATTCCACGCTCTTGTTGTAGTAACAGCGTAGTATGTTTGTCGGTAGCAGTACTAGTAGTAAGTAAGTAATTGAACTAAAGTTTGTTTTCTTTATATTCCAGGTTCAAAGGAAAAGGAAGTATTTGATTTGCTTTTCAGTTCGATGCAAATCATTCAGTAGCATACTCATCACTCATCAGATTGGCTCATTTCGTTCAATGATCCCTAATCAACAAATAAAACCAAAGTTTCGGCAGCATGTAATAACGGAATCATAAAAAACAACTTTATTCGTCCATTCTCCGCATCATTTCTTCTGTCACTCCTTGCAATTTACTGCGTACTTCACATGGGAGTACATAATATGCTACCATAAATCTGCACCACCATAATATATTATTCACATTCTTGTGAAAACTTTTGACCAAAAACACAACTCTGTAGTTAGATGGAACTATTATACCAACATGAAATCTTGAACTTACTCAAGAAGCTCAGTGGCCTGTTTAACTAAGGAACCATTTATCACAGCCTTTCATCACGATTTCATCATCGCATCATTTACTCCGTCAGGCATGCCAGCCAGAGAAACGGATGCGAAATTACAAAGATTTTATGTATGTTTGCATATGACATATAGATAATATGAAATTGACGCAGAGGCGTTGAGTGAGAAAATGGAAAGGTAGCTGCAGGTACAGATTACCAATTCTGTTGAAGATTTCTAGAAATAATTGAAAGCACAATAGCATTAAATAAGGAGAGGAATTACAAAACAAAAAGAAGATTATAACATATACCTATATTCTATTATTCGCCTCTCAACACAAAAATGTTTCTTTGCTAGTATGCCAAGTTACTTTTACTATTGTCTTTATTGATAAGAGCATGAACTGCATTTTTCGCTTCATTGTTACCAATTTCTATATATACTAACGTAGTAATAACAGTATAACAAAACAATAAAAAGTTAAGCTGCCTTTGGAATACTCATCTACACAACAGAAAGGCTACAAAATTAAAAATGTATACTACTAATTAAAAAGTATTCATATACCAAATATGATCAGTAGAATTGAATCATACGTGTCTTTTATGGGTACAGATCTTCTTGTTTGTTAGTTTTTCCCATAAATAATGGGGCTTCAGTTCATTTATGTATCATACCATTAAGAAAACACTAATTAACATATTGGTTTCTGCCAAAACACAAAAATACAATGTGCCCACCAGTGTGAACAAACAAATCCTTATTTGAATAAGAATTAACTAGTATTTCGATACGTTTGATGCAAGTTATAAAGGGCACAGTAAAACAATACTACTAAATATAATATAGATATGTAAAATAGCTTAATTTCGACTAACATCCTTAATAATGAAATGCCTGCACACGCGCTGCTCTTATACACAAAGTGATTGTAAACACAGCCTTAATAGGAATACTGTTACGTAACTGAATAATTGATAATACAATTACTTTCAAGTGCTTTAAAAAATAGCATTTAGGAAAAAATTAAAGCAATACACTCACAAAAGAGAAAAATATTTTAAGAAGCTAAAAAAAATCCGACATGTGTAGGAGGCAGCGTTTGGAAATTGTGAAATGTTTGATGGATGCACCATTAGTATCTGTATGCATCGGATAGAAAGATGATGAACGAGCAACGAAATTGGATTCTGCGAACTCTCTCTCTGCACACAAAGCAGCAGCATTCTGTTTGGTGATAAAGGAAGCACAACGAACGAACACTGGGTAACCTTTGCCAGTCTCTTTAGGGATGCGTTCAGGAAGAGTGACTTTGGTTTACGAATTTTGTTGCTTAAATAGTGTTACTACTAGAAAATATCCATCCATATTTCTTCTTATTATACATCATCATTCATTACGCTACAAGAATTACTCGACTTTGCGTTTTTGTTACAAATTCTACGGAAGTCGGCATAACACTTTTATTGCGGAAGGCTTACAAAAAAGCTTGATTTCTTTAGAAAGGAGAAAGGGAACAAACTGTAGTCAGCAAGCAAGCATGAATTTTACGCGAAGCTACACAGACTAGACACAGAGTGACGATGGAAAGTGAGTGAAAGTGAACAACTTTTATTTCTTCCACGAAAAAGACAGAGAGGGGGCGGCGGAAATTCGGTTAAGATTACAGGAAGAAAAGGGAACAAGGACTGAAACTATAAAGGAAGAAGGATATTGGCAAAAAAAAGTTGGTTGGAAGTGTGAGTTGTTTCTATTTCATCTTGTGTTATCATCATCATCACACCAGTGTTACCATGCTTGGCACAAGTACAAAACGGGAGGGCAAGCACCTTTCCAAAACTGATGGCGACAGGAGCATTGTAGTGCCAAACGAAACTGAGTTGGAGAAGGTGGAAAAATCCCCTGATCCAGTGAATACATCAACCAAACTAGAGGAAACCGGAGTGGATGAGTCGACTGACAGTGAAAATGACCCTGCGGCTGCTGGTCATCATTCCACGTTCAGACGGAAGCTCTCCACAAATAAGCAAATAAAAACCACGGTAAGTGCAAAAATAAGCTAGAAACTTTTCGTTTATTTACTACTTTGTTCTCAGTCGTTTAGTTTTTCTCATATAGGACAACCTTTGAAGCTTACATAATTGATGATAACCAAGGAACGTACAATGATGATAACTCAAAGGAAATTTCATTGCTATTTAGTCATTTTGGAAGATATAAATGGCGTTTTGGCATATATGGTTACACAAATTTTGAATTTTATATCTACCCACTATGTGTATTCTATTTCTAAATTTCCTGTCTGGCCACTTGCAATTCAATGCTGTATTCTATGTTTAATAGGTACAGTCAACATTTTGGCTATAATGTTTTAGCTATAATTTTGGTATTGTAAGTGTAGTGCCGTGTCTCGTGTCGTTTATAAGTGTCAATTTTTTATTGGTTTTTGTTGTTTTACCATCGTCATCAAAACTGGCAGTAAATTCAGCGTCTAGCATTCATCTTTCCTGTTCCACCGTAGCTATAACCACTCACCCCCTCATTTTCATAGTTTAGTTGAACCTGACAGGAAAAAGGCAATTTTCTTCTCATGTTGGAAATGCTGCATTTATTCGAAGCTCAGTAAATACATTTGTTAGTGGTGCACATAAAATAATCAATAAAACAAAACAAGCAGTAAAAACTAAAATTATTATGCTAACTAGAATTAAAAACCAGTCTTTGACATTCTTTGCAACTAAAAGTATGGCAAAAACAGTTTAAAAAGTAACTAATTTTCAAGGAAAAAAATACAGTTTCAAATACTTTTTTTAAATGCTCCCATTTGCAGTTTGTTGATAAAGGGTTGGTTTTTCAATGAGAAAATGAATACATAATATACACTTTTGAAAGCTTAAATAATATAAAGCATTCCATGTTTAAGTCGAAAGTTTTTGCATTTTTTGTTAGGTAACATAATAGAGAGCATCATAACATGACAGGGAATTACATGTTATGGAAGTGCCATTTTTAGAGCATCAAACTGAAAGCCAACATTTATTTTTTCCCGGAACGGTTATACTTTGTGATGTGTGTAATCACAATCTCGATTTTTTCCGTGTTTTCGCTACCAGGTGCTCAATTTAATAGGCTGTGTAGGTGCAATGGGCTTTACTACTCCATACAAGAGTATTATTTTGTCAAAGTTGTGTGGTGAGAGGCTTAAAAATGTTTTGCTATCAGGATGGTTTGCCGTCTTGCTTATGACAGGGCAAATCCTATCATAGACACGGAGTACAAACGCCATGACTGACACCTGGTAAATTCACACTGAATACTTGAGCTGGGTCGATCCTAGGTTACAACATGAAAAGTAACAAAGCATGTAAGCTTGTGGGGAAGGAATTTAATAGCGAATCGTTCAACCAAATAAAGAATTATAATAACCGTACAGCGCCTAAACCCGGAACACAAATGCCCATTATTTTCCGCAAGGGATGTAGTTTCCAACTACCAACTACAGTGGCCTATTTTTTATCTTGATTTTTTTTGGTCTGACTCAGATAAACTCCTTAGGTTATTTAGGTCACGTAAGATTTAAAATCTAACGCTTGATAGGGTAGTTCATTCAATAAAAAGCCGTTGTAGGGTGAGGATGACACGTTCTAGTTGATCCCATCTCTCCCGTTTTCTGAATCTTCCCGATTAAAAAACTGATTGGTATACTACATCGCACTACCTGATTAATCGAAGGATAGAAAACAACTCAATCCTCGTTTTTTTCCTGTAAAGTCAGGCGTCCTACAAACTCCAAATTTGGTGTCATAATATGCACTTGCAGCTGAAGCAAACTTATGTGCTTTTGAAAGGTGCACAATCCATAATATAGATGATGATAGAGGCAAATACGGTCAAGCTTTTTCTCAATGCCATCGGGATCTTTAATCTGCAAGTTACATAATACGCATATCATGACTGACCAAGCACCTTAAAATGCCCCATGCATTGGACGAGTGTAATTTATCACTTGTTTCCAGCAAAGTTGTATTCTCAAATTACAAATAACAGATAAAGTAGATTATGTACAATTTTTTGCTAACATGCTAACCATTAAAGAAAATGTGAGAAAAAGACGGAAGAGAAAACTGGATGTAAGACTATAATACATTTATACGCTTTCAACGTACGGTGTCACATGTCTTTCATGACAAATGGGTTTTTGTTTTATGACAACGTGCATTTTTTACTTCGGAACCCTATATAAAAAGTTTCCAACGACATGAGTGTCTTCTACTGATATGAAAATAGGAAGCAGATATGTATGAAACAGGAAAAGAAACAGCATCAACCATGCTATATCTAGTACAAAATGTTTCTTTCTTTTTATATTCGTATAAAGACTTGTTTACTTTAGTTGCGTGATATGATATGGTCGTAAGTAGACATTTCGTCTAAAAAGTAATCGCTGCATAGTTTCCCGTTATTTCAGTATTCCAATCGAGAAAATGCTCCGAGGAAAATCTGTCTCTACTGTTTTATTTATGACTTAATGATTGGAACTACCATGCGGAGTCGTTAAGGCTCAATGCTTTGCTATATTAGGTATTCCAAAAGGATTCACTTGCAGGGAAGGTTGAAGGTGTTTATTTAATACTATTTTGGGAACATAATGATGTACTCGGTCCTTTTACTCAAGTGCTGCACAAAAATCACCTCAGTGGAGCATTTCCTGTGCATTGCATGCTGGTTGTATGAAATTATTTTGCAAGCCATATTATGTACTATGTACAATGCTATAAAGTAAAATTCTTCTCACCTTTTGCAACCTTATAATAGGGTTGGTAGGATATTTTATGATACTTTATATATTATGTTGATCGACACATACAGCGATAAAGCGCAGTTCATTGTGGTACTTGTGTGTGTCGTAATATTCAAAGAATATCAACTATTGCCTGTACTTCGCTGTATTTTACAGATAATTTCAAATAAAATAAAAATACAAGGCTATGGGATGTGCTAGCAACTGTTTTGCTTGGGCTAGTGCATGAATCATATCGTCACTTCAAAAACCCAACGGAACGAGACGGAATCTTTATATAAGCAAAGATTAAATAAGTACTACTACAACTAATCCTTTACCCATAGTTAGTTTACATATACTTATGGTATGTCATGTTGCAAAACTAATCTAAGGGAAAGGGACTTTATTTTCTAATTTTTGTGTTTTAAAGGATGGACTACACAATTAGGGATAGGATTGGAACAGCTATGTAATGGAACCTTTGATGATATGATATATGATATATATAGACACAATAAATGATAATCATCCTGTTTGGCAATGACAAAAAGACAGTAAACATTGAAAATTTGTATGATGTATATAGTACTGATTGCATATTTTTTGTTGAAACAAACATGCAAAGTTTTATCTAACTGAAAAGTGATAATTAAAAATAGAACTCTGGTCAAAAAATTGCAATCAAAGATAAAATCGCCGAAATACATAGCGCAAATGGAATAAGGGAAGAAGTTTTCATGAAACCAACCCTCTGTCCTGCTATGCTAGTGCGAAGACAAAAAATGAACTAGGAAGAAACATTACATGTGTTACATTCATTTCACTCTTTATTGAGCTAATGGTTGACTTCTAAAACCTTACTCAATGCAATGATTGAGTTGAGTTTGATAATATTGATACATACATGTTTGATACCAGTGCATTAGCGTATTTATTAGGGATAATATGTTCAAAATAGTCATATTCATTCTATTCCTTTCATTTAAATAGTGCAGTTTTACTAGACGTTCAAAGTTCCATAACATTTGAAGAAAGTATAATATCAAAAACATTGTTGACTATAATTCATAAGTAAATAATATATTTGATGAATGAGTTGGTACAACGGAGGTATACTATCAACTAACTTTGAGCTTGTCTTTGTCCCGTTTTATTGTCATCTTATGAGACGTGTACACGCACACTTGCTCTTATAATAATACTTGATAATATTATAAAGTCGTTTTTTCCATCAATTTTGTGCGCAATTATACGTGACATTGGAAACAAATCCGGAAACAAAGTTATTTTTTCCAGAAAGAAAGAGGATAGTCGGTTCAATGTTTGTAAAAATTAAAAATCCTCCTCAACAGAACACTATACGGTTGCATATTATGATAATCAATTATGCTGAACTAAGCTATTCTCCTAGCTCGTGGTAGCTGTGCTTTATGGCTTTTTCATCATAATCTATTATTCAAGAATTAATTAAAACTTACATTAAAACAAATTGATTGGTGCTGTACTTGAACTTTCTACATGTTTTAAGCCGTGGGGACTATTATTACCTTCGTAAAGGAATCAAAATATTCTTTAGCAATATTAAATACATCTTTCATGTGTATGCAAACTTGTAAGTCGTAATGAACCTCAAAAGCAGACGCTGTTTCAAAGTCTTATTCAGACTCTGAATTTCAGAGCGCCCGACTGAAAGAAAATAATGATATATATTGCTGAACACATTTACATCGCTGTTGTATGTTGCAGTGAGTAAAGATGTGCACAAGACACAAGAGCTTAATTCGGTAGTTGGGTTCCAACTTCCAAATCACCTTGCATGAGAAATTCCGTGATTATATACCGTGGAAAATGACTATCCGAACTCCTAAATGAAAATGTAGTAACGGTATATTTGGAAACTGGTGATATACTCACACTAGTAAGCTGTGCTATATGCATAAATCAGATATGGTTTGGAGGTTCGTCAATTTTAATTTTCAATGTTTGCATTTAAACAATACTAGTAATTATACGCTATTGTGTTTGGGCTAATAAGATTTATGAAAATTTTGTGATTATAAATCGTACGACATTATATATTATTGAATATATGTAGTGTTCTACATATTTATCATGATATTATCAAGATATATTATTTGCTCTCATGTGCCTTCCTCGCGGTTCCAGTCTATTGCGCTGTTTTATTAAAACAAATAAATTAACGTTCCCGTTCGTCGCATTGCAAATCGAAATTAGAAACAATATGGAGATCAAACATTATCATTAACTCAACTGTTGTGTAAGAAATTTATTGATTCGTGTTTTGAATTTGTGGACTAAAAGTTATTGCGAGACCAATGCAAAAGGAAAGCGTTTTCTATGATGTCTAAATAATAACTTCGAGTAGCATTTTGTCCATTACTTCTTTTATGGCTACACAGAGTGAAAATATAACTAAAATTTACAGAGTTTTCAGATATGCGTTTTCGCACCTATTCTGAATGGATTTCGATTAAGAAAGTTTTGATTTTAATCGGTTTCATCGGTTGTTTTCTCAGTCTGTGATAATCCACCTAGTCCAGATTTTACATGAAGAGTTTACTAGTGTCATTGCGTCATCACGATATTGATGTTGGTATTATTTTTTGTTTAATATACGTATTTCATAAGGTATTATAAATTGCCTGTCAAATAAAAATAAATATACGATAAAAGATTAGGTTGTGTTTTTGCAATGGATTTAAACTTGGATTATTTCTGCTTTCACTAACTTTGATTGGTGAAATGTGTACCGTAAACTCAGTCGCCAATCCATGTGAACTTGCTAGGCCAGTTACAAATGTGACCCAGGTACAAAACGAATAAATATATTATGTATGCTGAATGCTGGCATTCATTCTGTTGTCAAGATGATATACTATGGATAACTGTTGTACCTTGGTTATGTAAGCATTTGCAAAAGGACTATTTTCTTTAAATATGGTACATGACATGTTGAAAGTTTTGATAAAAACTTTGAACACAAGGCAAGCACTATGAAATTACAAAAGTTCGCTGGGATTACCTTTTTAATTTCTCCGGGGAATGTGTTTTAGATAAAGGAAACTTTAATTTTGCATCCATCCGGTGGGAAACTGAGGATGAACTAGACTACTGACAGAACTTAAGCTCCAAAAAGCAATATTCTCTGTACTTACGAACGCGAAAGACACGATGAGTTGTAAGCATGAGCGTGTGATATGATCAGAACTAACTTTTGTGTTGACGATTCTTTAGGAAACGGCGACGTTTCTTTTACAAACATCAATCATATCGTTATATGATATGTATAAGGATCGAAAGAAAATATTTGGCACATTCTCCTGTGTCCTCAAGCTGCTGTTAATTACAAAAATATTTTAGAATTTGACAATCCAGTTTTAATCCAATACTGCATTAAGATGTACATCACTAGCTCTGTTTATAAAGCTCATATTTTTGCAATGATTTATTTCAGGGTTTGGTTCTAGCTCTACAATGTTACTTTTCATAACTGTTCATACGCCTTAGATAGAAATATACTGAGATACATTATGCTACCAACCATTGTAACATTTTCCTTTAGCATTACTGGTACATATATTTGGGAAAGTTGCCATTTTTCCACTCTGAACAACTGATTTTTGGTGAACGATAAATCAAGTTGCCTATTTTGCTCGAACATTCAACAAACACCTCATATAACACACTTAAATTCATTCTGGCATTTTTATTGTCATCTTGTGTTTCCTGGAACTAAAGCTGCTACGCTGCAATATGTTCCTCCTGTGGGAACTGAAATGTAAACAGTAAACACAGCATTTTAGTATGCTTGAAAAATGTAAGCATTCAATATAGTACTATAAGCTGCACCGACACTAGCGCCATGTGATCATGACTCTAGTGATATACTTCATTAGCATTCTCGGGAAAGTTTTCATGGATTATTTTAGCTGTGGATATCATGTTTCTTACTACCGGTTGCACGATGCCTATTTTAATGGAAACACGAGATTTTACTACACCAGTGAATTATTTAAGCGCACTAGTAAAGTACGAAAGATATAAAAAATGCCATTTTATTGTTTTAATTTGCCTTTATGTCTCTTTCTTGTTTTTTTCAGGAAAGCATTAAGGAAGGTTACCTAATGAAACAAACTTCTTCATTTCAACGGTGGCATCGTCGATATTTTCGCGCAAAGGAAAAGAAGTTGTTTTACGCCAAAGATGACAAGGTTAGTAAAAACAATCTGAAGGGATTTTGTAAAAAAAATATATAATATTATGGACTAGTCAATTTTTAATTCAGTGTGGTGAGAATCAAAAGTCTTAAAGCATATAACAGCTAAAAGCATTTTGGCGTATTGAACGCTTTGTTTCATCGTTTTAAATCCGATTAAACGAGATTATTTTTTCTATATTTTTCCATTTTTCAATTGTCAGTTGAAAATCATTATCATATTATGAGAGATTTTAAAAATATTCTATGCTTATCGATTTGTGCGGTATGCATCATGCAGATACGTGTGATGATTACTTTGTGTTTTGCTAATGCCAGCTTTGCTGAAACCCACAGTGTTGCTGGTTCTAGTTAGCTGAAACTCGTTGAGTTGCTTGATTCAGCTCACCTGACACATGAAGATGGTGAAAGTAATTTATGTGGTTTTCTGTCTGTACTTTTACTCATGAAATGAAAGTATTCGTATAAGAGTAGTGAAACACAATGCTCTTCTATTGGTTACACGTTACACTATGATATTAGACACATACACAGTGGTATTTTTTATTTATGCTGGCAATATAATACGTTGTTACTTAAGCCTAACAGGTTAGACTGTTGAGTTTCCAAGTTGGGCGACTTGACCGCATAGTTGCTGCTTAACTCCATTCTTTTTACTGCGACCATGCATGGTGAACACTGAACACGCTGGCAATGTCCACCCACATTTTTGGTCTACCATATAATGCAATTTTCTTCTGAATTGCCCTTTGCCCCAGGGTTTGTACAACATTCTTCATTCTTTGAAGGGAGCTTAGAGGATTTATTAGATTTCAAATTATAATGAAAAAGTAAAACTTATAATAGATTATGTAGTTTTTATATATTGTTGTCTAAGGAGGGGAAATGTTTATATTTTAATCTAAACCGCACAAACTTTCCCCTCTCTTTCTGAGAACCATTCGAGCAAGTATAAAAGTTAATATGCTAAAGAAAACTAGCAAGTTATCTAGTCCCATCCTAGAATAGCAATTTACGTGCATTATTTTGTGACCTAATATGCGTTAGTGTCAGTTCCTCGAGACTTTCAATATTGAACGAGTATCGGACTTTTTTTGCAACAGTTTTGCATGCTTTTTGTTGAGTCTAACTGTTTTTGTGGCATATTGTCAGAGGAGTTGTTAAATTTTTACTGTTTAATTTTCTTGCTGATTGCACAATCCGGTTTTGGTCGCTAAACCGTTGGCCTACAAAACAAAATAATGCCTTAAAATCGGGACATTGACAACAAATAGAATAGAGTTGCGTTGAGAACACGGTTAATTTTCAATTCAATATTCGATCATTTTTGTTCGACAATATTTTTTTAATCTATAACATTCTTTAAGGTTTTTTATATTTCCCAAACATAAGACTTATGTCAAAAGTACATTGCTTCCCATTACTTGTAACGAATAATATTTGGGGAACTTTGCATGAGGTCACGCGTGGTATTTCAAGCATGCATGTCAAATGAATATGCAACCATGCCTAAATGCACATGTCTTAAATGCGACGTTCATGTTGAATAAACATATACACCAGTACATTAAGTATTTTTGCCTCTCCGTAAGAACTACTTTAATGTAAATCTGGGGTGCTGTACATACACACACCCGTGAAGCTTATGTAGTGAAGCTTGATAAAAATTCTAGCAGGTTAAGTTGGCAGGCAGTAGTTAGTCAGTGAAGCGCGAAAAAATGCTGGCATTCACACAAATATACTCAAGTTATACTGCAGCAATCCATCCATTATTCCAGTAAAAACTAAAGTAAGCTGAGTTGCAAAAACTCTCGAAAACTGAAAGTAGCAAAATTACGCCATGTTGTAAAAGATTAACAGGAAGAACTGGGCAAAAAGTTGTTATAAAAACGGAAAACTAGAATTACAAACCTAGCGACAGTATGACTTATTATGAAAGCAAGAATCTTGACAAAAAAAATTCAGGAATGATTTGGGAATAGCGAAAACCGGACACTGATGTCATCGTATACTTTAACCACAGATATTACGTCCATTGCAAAAAAAGGAAACATGGACATTTGTATTTGTATCGTCGTCAGTAAAGATGTTCAAAAGCATCATTATAGGAAGCGGGAGAGGAACAGTGCAGAAGTTGTGATTCTCTTAGAACTTGGCACGTTACATTCAAAGCTATACATCCCGATAACTCTACTGCCGTTGCATGTTCTATGAGTCGGTTAGTCTCTCAACTCACTCTGTCCCAACAGGACGGCTCTGTACAAGTCTTGACTTTCACTTGTGCGTCTATTATTGGGGCATTCTACAATGCGGTAGTGTAATGTAATGTGTAATATTTTCTGTCAATCCAACGCACTTAAAATTTGCCAAAATGCATAAATAGTACTGTTACTACTATACTGTCATTTTCTTCTTTATTGTAACTACTTACTTGTGCTTTCCACTTTGAAAGTTCTTAATGCAGAGTTCTGAAAATGTAGAAAATAAAAAGTAAATATCAATTTTCATTATTCAACAAGAACTTTGGTAAATGTTTTTCCATTCCGGTATAGCACAATTGATTATGTTCAATCAAAGTACGGTGAATATTGTTTAGCTGATTCATCAGTTGCTGAATCCGGATCTACACTTGAATCGTAAGTATTGCTTCCTGAGACTTTTCAAAAACAATTCGGTTAAATATTGGCATAAACAAATTTTCTTCATTTGGTAATAAATTGTGTGTTACTTTTGAATCATACGAAAAGGGCCAACTTAAATATTGGCTTAAACGGTTTTATTTAACACTTTATTTATATTTTTCACTAACGGCGGAGGTTGGTTCATACGTAGAGGGTATCACAAACTTTTTTTCTATGAGGCACCATGTTTTCTTCCGCTCCAGTAAATTTATGTCATATTTCCTATCCTCCTCATGTAACAGAAACAAAAAAAGTAACTAACTATAACTGCTTTCTATACTACCGAATGAGTCATATTGAAAACTACCAATTTTAAAATTAAAATCATCCAAGTAAGTTAAAATCACGCTTCAAGTCGGTCGAGCCTGTGAAAAGAGATTTTGCAAAACCAAAAATATTGTAGCTGGTAACAAAATAAAAAATTGAAGTATACTTACGTGGGGCTAATGTGCATACAATCTGGATAGGTTTCACCTTATATATCCCCCTGAGATATGCATCTTCTGGTGATGAATAAAAACGCGTGGTAGGATATTTTTCTAGTGGCTATAATTCATTAAAGCTCAGCAGCGCTTTTTCGTTAATTAATCACCAGTGGACTTTTGCATGAGATTATGTTTCTGGCTCATAGGAATAAATCTGTATCAAAATTTCGCGGACTTGTACTTTTCAAACCTTGGTTATCGCCATCGCACAACATAATAAGGCTTCCAAGCAAACACATTTTTCGATTGATTAAAAAATCTAGCTTGTACCAAGTTGACAAGTTACTCAAGTAATGTTGTAGCCTTTAAACCTTTTTTCCGGAGAATGCAATCATATTTAATCAATGCCATGTGGGAAATCAACGGGTACTACTTGAGATTTCATATTACTACATTGTGTTATGCAATGAAAATTATTTTGCCTTGTATGGCTGCACTAAAAATGGAAAGTTTCAAACAATCGCCCCTAATGTTGCGGCAACCGCAAAAGTTAACAAAATTTGCTGAAAACGTGAGCCAAAACTTTAATTTATATTCATTTTTAGACTCATAAAGATTTAAAGCCCCTCTTGTATAGTTACAACTTGTTAATTCGAATAAGTGGATACAGGTTTACTAGAATTATGACACATGTGCAAATACGATTAATTTATATAGGGGATATTATACCTAAAAATAGTATTTTATTATTTTTAGGAACGCGCTTGCTAGGCTTTTAATGCTTCAAGAGTAAAAAGCACTTTAAAAAACGGCTTTACGAGGTATTACGGCAAGCATTCTTTTTTAACGTCGGAATAATTTTTTTCTTTATTTTCTGCTTAATGAGTAGTAGCCGAATAACGGTAATGTGTGCGTACTCTGATGCTACCAGTTTGCGCCACCATCACTCATTCACTACATCAAGCTTTCCCGTAATCTCGTTAATAACTCCAGCAAAATCATTTTCTCAATGAGCTGCTCGCATAATAAGCACTGTTGACTATGCAAATAACAGAGCTTCACAACGAGAAGTTGTACTCGTTGTACTTTTAGTAACACTCGAAAGGCTTTCCTTGGCTACCCTATCACGTAAATATTACTTAATTTTTTCAAGAGTGATTGTTCATGCAGAAGAACTACTCTTATCTGGATCTGTACAAAAGTTTAGTCCTTTTAATGTAGCAGTGCAGTAGACGTATAGTAAACAGTAAGGAAAAGAAATGTAATATTTGCATGAAACAAAGCAATCAAGTGCATGCAAACATCACTTTTTGGCCTTGCATATTATAACGAATTATTCGAAATTTAACATAATTACTCGCTGTTTTAAACCACTCTAACAGTATTCACTGTTTACAAGTAAAGCTGTAGTATTCTTGCTCCAATATTCAACAAATTTCAATAACTAGCTGTTCAGGTTCTAGTGCATACCGGTATTTTGAGATCAAGACTTGGAATCTCAAATATAATTTTATGTCAATAGTTCAGAATGCTCTTTTATTTAAAAAAAAAAACGTGGAAAATTAAAGATTTTACGAGTATGGGGCAGCTTGACACATCAAATTGTGCAATCAGCCGTAACTAAATCTGATATTAGAACTAGAAACAAAAACCCTAATGTGATGATTCTTTTGTCTCCTTGAGTTGTGAGGTTGAATTCATGCTCTATTGAAAATTGTTCACATATATTAACAGGAAAGTTTGAAAACGTAGTTTCAAAGACTTCTCGGACTTGTAATGACGCTAGTTTGCGTCTAGGTGACATGGTTCTAGAGGCTTGCTGTTGTTGTGGTAGTAAAGTGAAAAGACGCATACTAACTAGAAGGCAGTCAGAGTTTACAGTTTGTAGAGCTTTCGTTGTTTGTCGTCTTCTAGTTTCACACAAGCGTATTAAATTTCATCTTTTTAACAAAAGTGACCTTTGTTGCAAACAAATCATTATTACAACGAATCACAACAGGAGTGCCATGAATGGTGATCGATATGCACGAAATTATTGCAGCCTTACTTTTCAGTACACATTAATGTTGCTGCTGGAAAAGCAAATGAGGTTTGCTTTGGAAAAGCGCTCATGTAAAATTGTCATTGATGTCATGAAACTGAAACAACGATCGAAAATCTCATAATGAGGACATGTCCAAATACCCTGTACAAAATTCAACACCTCGCCGCACTTACCCTTTCACTACTTCAACATATTATAGTTTCGAATCCTGACCTCAAAAGGAAACTTTCCGTCATTGTGATCGAAGCACAATGCCTTCAAACATAACATTACCCAGTGACTATACATTTGTAGAGAACCTATTATTAAAGCCTTCATATGATGAAATGATGCTCTGTGTTCCCAAAATTTTCAGTTTGGAATAAATATAACGTTGCAGTACTTTTAATGAGCTTTATTCATTCTTGCTGACAATACAAACACATATCATACAATCATAGCACTTGTAACAAGCAAAAGTGTGAAGTATTGTGTATCTACGTGTACTGAATTGCTAGATAAATTCTCATTAATGCCTAATCAATGAGTTGTTACACTAAAGTGATAGAGTAAATCTTTTTTTGTTTAGCAGTGACTTCAATTAGAAAACAAAAGATTGTCTTCTGAATCTCATATTAATAGGTATTCGATTTTGTATGCTTATACGGAGTACAATGTCGGTCGTTGCAACTTATAGCAACAACTGTTGTAGATGGTTTTTAATTCAAATACCCCAGTTTGAAATGCAACTTACTCAACCCCTTGAGGTTTTATTAGTATTTGAAAATATTATTATGTGAAGTCGTCGTTTTTAGAAGAAGCATTTCTCGTATCGAGCAGTTATGATAGTTCAATAATTTTCTCTGAACCCACTATATTTTCTCCTTTGCAGAAATAAACTTAACTTTTTTCCCGTATTACCATCTATCTGCAACAATACTACTTTATGGCAATGTGTATAATGTTAATAGCCGTCATATAAAGTACCACAATAAATTCCTCTTGATGTGCCTATACATTTAGGATTCACAAGCAGTTTCCAGGATTTCCCTCCCCTTCTGTACTATTAGGACTTGTATAATATTCCTTCCAACCAAACAGCCACATAATGATAGCTCCGAATGAATTTTTTACAGCTTTCATCAACTCTCTTTTGAATTGGTTGCGCATGTTTCCAACAATAATATATGTAAGTCTTTTATGGGCGCAGTAGCGGAACTACATGGGCAAAGTCAGCAGTGGCAATAATTTTTTACAACTAGTAGAGGCGCTGGTAAAAGTACTGCAAGTTTAGAAGAATGGAAATGGGCACGCTCTAAATTGGAATCTAATCCGGGTCATCATCTATTGACTGATACCAATACTATGCTATCACTTTCTCGTTCTCATAATAATAAATATGAACAAGGAACACTGAACTAGCATGTGCATACTCGTCGTTGTGTATCCACACTAGATTCACTGCCTCCTCGGCAAGGAACTAAAAACTATTTCCTATTTCCTACTACCACACTTTTTGCTAGTGTCAATACAATGGCTACAACATTCGCACTCATGATAAAATAAAAAGTTTATGCGACCAAATGTATCTCTTTAATGTTTTGTTCTTGGAAACTTTTCCCTTAGATCCTGTCCAATCTTTTCTTTCTATGCGCATTCTTCATTTTTCCGTGTCATGTTATGTCACTTATCTCTTTTTGTGCTTAGGAAAGGAAGTAGGCGTTTGTGTGCTATCCTTGCTAATGTTCAATGAGTTCTTCTTCGTGTGGTCCGATAAGTACGTACTTGTAATGAACATGGCTTTGTATGCCAAGTCAGACCTAGAACTTAACCCTTTGTGAGATTTTTATTAATGTCATACACTCACAATCAGTTTGACTAGCCATACGTGACTGTTGCTGACTGCATAGTTTGGCACCAGTTTTACCCTTTACCGACTTTATATCAAATATATCTTATATCTATAGTATTATAGTGCCCTGTCACTTTATTTCTTACCAAATATTATTATAATATATGTTTGTCATCTAAAAATGCTATCTCAGATCCTAACAGTCTGGTATTGGATTTTTATTACCAGAAACAGATATTATCATGTGATCCCTTGCTAATTTTAAATTGGAAAGAAAGTAACAAGACTGCTTTCTCTGCAAAAGACAAAAGAATGGCGTGTGTCCAAATATATTGGGAGCGTGAAATTCCTATGAGATATTTCGCAATTGTAACAGTATTAGTGCGTGACTGCTGATGAAGTATTTTCCCCCAAAAAGGAGCGTTTTGTGTTTTCCCACATGGGAAAATACTGATGAGCCCGTGAATGTCAAAATACACCTTTATTTTCCTACATTAACCATATAACTCCTCTACTGTCAGGAGAATATGTCATGAACCATTTTACCTTATATCTTCTCCACTTCTTAGTCCAACAAGCAAGGGATACGTATTTATAAAAAGGTATATTATATAATGGTGGTATATATATGTTTGCTACTAAACACTTAGTCTTGTGCAGTGTTAGGTCCATCCGTACTTCGATTTGTATGTGGCTACGAACGGGTTGCAAAACAAATAGAAAGGGCTTAAGACTAGTACCGCACCAAAACCACCATTACCTTCTCCTTCATTGCTTATTTTTCTAAGGCCGCGGCCGGAGCAGGTGTCGGGCTACTCTAAATCATAAATGAAAGTACGAAATTTGGAGAAAGCAGAAACGATTTCTCCAGCAGAGATACAAAAAATATAGGGACTTGCTCATCCAGTAGTTTTTCGAACCTACGACGAAATCCTATTAGTGTAGAGATACAATTTTTGTATCAGTACGTTTTTGTAATATATTGTAGAAAGGGAAAGCTCCAAGTTGAAAGCTCAACGGAAAACAGTACAAAATACGCTTTGAGATCATGCAACACAAAAGCAGTGTTTTCCACCACAACCTAAACTGGTTTGATCGACTTTTATTTTTCAGTCCTCTATTTTCTTTTATATAATATAACCTTCTGTGGGTATAAGCTCAAAAGCTAAAGAGGCTTGTAAGGGAAATTAGGTATTTATACAGTGTTCCTCCTTTCCAAGTCATGTAAAAATAAAGGGAAAAGTGATTCTATCCATTTAGAAACTTTCTTTAGTATTCTTTTTATTCAAAAGACAACTTAAAACTAAAAGCTGTTTTCATTTTTGTATGTAAAGTATTTTAGCTAATCAACTACATGCTAAGACGTAGAGGGTTGTCAGATTCGGTTTTAGCAAATTAGTTTGGTAGGAAAGCATAATTGAAAAATAATTGCCCTGCCAAAAATGCACAGGAGCACAAGAAGGAAAAATACAATGTAGTAAATTACGATTTTGCATGTCCAATAGTTTATCGGCTGATGAGTTCATGAATTGATTATGCATTTCCAGTAGTGTTTTAATCACTTTTGATTGCAAGAACATTTCGATGCATACAATTCTGTTTTCAATCCGTTAGTCGTACCGGAAAGTTCGTTTCTGGAACCGTTTTCTGGTTGAATTGGCCAAAGAAGCAAACAAAATTCCGACAAGCTCTTTCCTGATGATTGATTTCAAAGATTTTAATTTGTACATGCCCATAATGAAAGCCCCTAGCTCTCATTTGTTTTTTAATGTACAAACTACAGTGGTGAACCGTTGAGCTTCATAGAGCTCACTGATGATTGAGGCTTTCTTTGAAGTAAAGCCAACGAGAATGGTTTGGAAAAGTGGATTGCTTCTTCATCATGAGTGTCTTTACAAAAATGCTCCTTTCACAAAATTCTTTCTCATCAATAATGAACAATGAGGAATACCTTTCTAGCAAAAGAAATCGACTGGTTGCCAAACAAACGCATATAAATGCAGGTATGTTTATATAAGTCGACAATCTGTATTAGATTTTGTATTCCATCGTACTACTGCCGTTTGTCAATATCGACAACTTTTCGCATACATGTGTGCACATGTACAGGACCATTTGTGGAGATTCATTGAGACTCAGATATACTTGTTAGTATTAACGTACGAACTATCAGTTATGCGAATCGCTACCACGGGTTGTAGTCAGACCCAAAAAACACATGACATGGCACAAAACGCCATAAGTAAACTGTTCGTAGTATTGATTGCATATGCATCACCAGCCATCAACAAGCAGCTTTATTGTTTTCTTTCTTCAATGAGTCAGTTCTCCCAACTTTTCATTACTTCCGGGAGAAATGAGATTGCATGTACTAAACTTGAGATAGATTGTTTACTAGACTACATGTTCAAAGTGGTCCATTTATATTTTGCATACTGCCAACTCCAAGCGCAGAATACAGACTTTTACTTGCGAAAGTTGGCTGCTATTTTCTTGGCTATACATCTATGAAAATTGGTAATGATAATGGTATCTCTTCCTGCATTGCAGATATGCTGAAAGTGTTCAATGAAAGGAAATGTGATAAGGCTTAATTGTTTCCAGTTTTATAATTTCACAGAATTTTTTGTTTTTTTTTAATTTCAGGCACAAATTTATGACGAAATCGACCTGAGCGATTTGACCATTGCTGAAAGTTCATCAAAAACATTCAAACACTGTTTTCAGGTAAGATTCAAATTTAATTTTCTAAATTACGTAGTTTGCAGTGTATTTAAATTAGTTTAATCAACACCTATGGGAGTTTTGGCTTGAAGTTGAAGCTGGCATAGGTATGCATGCTTCCGACAACTTAAATTGGAAGAAAATGTGCAGAGAAGTTTCACTGTATATATCCAATACCAACGGAAAAGTAACTATAGTTCATTTTGACTGAGCTGATTCATCTCAAAGCTTCGAAGGATTCCTATTCTGACCAGATTAAATGTATTCTTGTCAATCAGTATTACTACCATTTGCATTTTTCTCGATCTGATACCACGTCGCAACACAATATTGTGTCAAGGTAAAAATCATAATAATCCGATACAATTGGCACTGGCACCTTGTGGGGTTGTCTTTGTCACATCCTCTTTGGAGATTGGAGAATAATCCAACTAGCCCATCCTATGAGAAATACTAAAAATTGTGTTATGAATCGTATTAAAATATACAGCTTCACATCATCAGCTACACAACTAATTGGAATTTTCGTCTCATGTGATGACAACCCGTCTATCTCGTTCACATTGCATATTAGTCTTTTCATTTCAATTTGAAAAGGAAATCAGATTACGAATTTTTGTACGGTGTGATGCGGGAATGTAATTTCTGTTTTATCCAACTACCTATTTTACAACATGATTTGGCACTTGCATGGCTTTTTCTCATTGTCACTTTCCCTTTCCTTTTGCAAAGCAGATATATTGAGATTCCGGAGAATCCTTACGGTTCACATTGCCCCTAATCATGACATATCATCATCACACTGACTGAAGGTACAAGAATATTCGTTAAACTTGTCTATTACATCTATATGGTATAAGATGCTACCCTGTCGGTTTCGTATTGAACTCGATAATACTAATAATGTCATCATCCTGATACAAGACTTTATTCTATTTCATAAATGGTAGTTGCTATGATGTTGTTGTCTGTCACCCGTCAGTTCTATATCAGTCAGTAAATCTATAGACGGGATTCAGTCTAAAAATTATTGTCTTCTGCAAAATGAATCCAGAGTTAGCAACGAAAGAATTTGCTGGAGTCTGGCAACAGAAATGAGTGGTATTTCTCAAGGTTCATCTGAGGACTGGATTCAGACTGAACACTCCCAAAAGTATCCCCAATGCATATCTCGTAATAAAAGAGCACGAAAGACACAACTTGTGTAATACCAAGCTCAAGTTGTTTGTGGATGAACGCAAAAGAAATTCCATTTCTTTAGATAATATAGTTAAGAAAGCACTGAAAGTTGACCAATGGAATGATGAAACGATGGCATTCAAGAAAATTGAACTGTTCGTTTTACCTTCTCCACTTGGTTTCAAGTGCTATATATATATATGTGTTTAGTGCTATCCTCTGCTTTAATGCTATACATTCCCTATTAGGGAATCCCTAACCCCTAGAATAGAACCACAACAAAATGCCGATGATTTAATGAAAACCTAAAAAACGTCGTCATCAGTGCCGACAACGACATGACAATTTTTGTCGTAATCACAAAGTGACGATCGTATTCCTCTACAGAAGCTTTTGTTCAAGTCATACTAATGTTTTAGTAATACAGTTCCAGTAGCACTGTTTACTTTTAGTATAGTAAGCGGTTTTCAAGTGAAATGAAATAAAAACTCAAGTGGTAATATCATGTAACATTTTCGCTATCGTTTGACCAAAGTTTTTGCTATAACGAATTCTTTTGTCCAAAACACTTTTCATCATCATCAATCTTTCTGACTGGTGAATAATTCAAAACAGCCATAGTTTCTAAGTTTCACGGAGGTCCGAAAACCTTGCTGTCTTTTGAAATAAGGAAAATTAAAAAAATAAGAGATACATATAATATTCTAATTTTTAACAAAAAAAACTATTTACATTTCTCCTTGTTTTTTTTTCTTTTGGGATACTTTTAAATTAGCTTTCATTTTGGTAAAGCTATGCTTATGTGTCGTAGCATGCTAAATTATACACATACGAATTAATTGTCTTGGTTCAGGTTCTCATCTTCATCAGTGAAAAGAGCCATTTTTCTTGGTTGAAAAAATAATGCTAATATTTAAGCATCATTAAGATTACTACAAGTAAAATAAAGCACGTGGTGCACAGGAAGCAATGGAACTCTCCTTCCTGAAACCCTTATAACATTTTCTCAGAGATGAAGAGAAAGTTAGAAAAGTGTAATGACACACATGCTGTGATACAGTGTTTAGATATAGGAATTTATTTTTACGTACTGACACACTATAACCCATCCATCAAAACTAGTTGGCTAGGCACAGTGGATAGCCATCGTCAAGATGTGAGCTCTTATCACACACATAATGTGTAAATGCTTGTTTTTACTCGTGAAGTTTGTGTCTCGTAAAGAAAAAAACCAGACAAGATGATGAAATACTTTTGGTTCACCGATGTAGAATTCTTCATTGGTTTCCTATTCTATATTTTTCTCAGAAAGATATCAATAAACGGGATAGAATTTTATGCTTACTTTGCTCTTTGAGAAACTTTCATTCTTTACTCATATTTTTTGCTTTAAAAATGAAGTGTTGACCATATTGAAGCGAGCGTTTACCTTCAAATACAAAAATAGACAATAATAATGACGTATGTGAGCAATATAAAAACCAAGAACATAAAAGCACAAGGAAAACATTACGCTACTTATACCTATTTCCAAGGATGTTTAATAATGCGCGTTAAAATTCAGCATTTACAAAATTAGGAGAAATTATACAAGTACCACATTATCAACAAACAAAAGAAGTAATTTTTTAAGGGCTCCTATGAGTCCCTGGGGCAAAACGACACTTAGAAAACTAAATAAATCCTAACAGAGTTTCTCCATCTTTGTATGTAATTATACTATATTTAGAAATAGAAATAGAAAGTTACACCGGATTTATAATTATTGGTCTTAACAGTCTGATTTATAAGCAGTTTGAAGATAACTGTATTGGAACTTTAGCATTAGATTTTTATTTTAAGCAGATCTAGATTCGGAGTCGTGGCAGTGGTGAAACAATGTGATATGTCATGCCATCCTGGCCCGAAGCCAAGCCACTGTGTTATTAGTCACATGGTCGCTCATTTATCCAGGTTCTTTCCGTTGTGATTTCTTCAACATGATGAGTTTCAGGATACTGCATTAGTGAAAAGAAGTTAATTTTTACATTCTCCAGTAGGAAGATCATCAGAATTACCTATATGATGTGATGAGATAGCATCTATATCTATATATTGTGTCAGACCACATTATAAGCCTAAACCAAAGAAGTATATTAGGTATATTTATTCTACCTAATAATAAATAAATAATGTAGGTCTAAGAAGAGCTTGCCTCCTCTTGGCAAGGATTAAATATGGGTGTACCGTGTACTCTGAGAATCTCTCTTTTCTACCAAACCAAATCCTTTGTAATTAGGACAGGAAACAGTCGAGCGAAAAAGGAAACAAAAGAGATGTGTTGCTCATGCAGTGCCTACCATCAGTAAGCAGTGATCAGTAGTCATGATACTTGAACTTTTGGGCTGCGTGTTTGTAGTAAATTACGTACAAGTCTCATTTTCTCATCCCTTGTCGTTCCCTTTAATATTTATGCTGGTGGTATGTAAAATATTTACATGTGCATTATAAATTATCACCTTTTGTGAGTAGTAGATAATCAAAGAGAATTATAACCCGTATTATATCAAAGGCTAAAATCTAAAATTAGTAGACTTTAGGATCAATATTGTACTATTTCTTAATGAAAAGAATATGTTTACAAAACAATTATACCTTACCCAAATTACAATCATTTGAAGTAGACATAAGCAGGTTGCACAAACTATGTTTCATTATTTTGCGCACATGTAGTTTGTTTGTGTCTTATTTCATTAACTGACAAAAGCTACTCGTATACTCGCAGATTTTAATATGTAAGTACTTTCGAAGTTTTGAGTTGAAATCTTTTTTGCGTTGTGAGTCTTTGGATAAAGTATAGTTGATGATATATAAAGTTTGCTAGTGCTAGCATAGTGAAACTAGTATTGATTTTGTCATGTTTTTCTGTCTGTCTGTCTGTGTGAGCACGATACAAGCCAAACGGAAGTGATTTGTCAAAATCACGCTAAATTTGGTACAATGATTCATTAGGTCATAAGAAAGAGCCCTATTGATTTTGAACCGGATCTTCATCCCGCTGGGATAATAGGGGGATGTAACCCCCTGACCATACTCTTTGTCAGAAGCACTCCAAATTTTGTAGCGATTCATTTGGTCATGAGAAATAACCCTATCGATTTTGAGTCTGATTTGTCATCCCCCTCGGGTAAGAGGAGTCAGATAAACAGATATCCAATTGGCTCAGCTACGTATTTGAAATGATCATTAATTGGTTTATTTTCTTTAATAAATACTCTGTAAGTACATATAATATATGGAATCAGGTGAAATGGGGTTTCTGGTGTCTAGTTCATAGTTGGGCACAATTGTCTTAAACATGACTTGGACATATGCTGTAAAAGACATTTCCTTGTTTTTCTTGGAGAGATGCCATAATATATAGTGCCAAAGATGGCTACATGTTACTTGGAGTATGACATCGTATACCTAATCACATTCATCTTTGTTTGTCCTGGCTAGCAGGTGTCTCAACTTTCAACGTGATAACATTTAATTATACGTAATTAGTTTTATGAATGAATCTTTATCATTCCCCTAAAAAATAGAAACATGTTAAACTTGAAATTGTTATACAACACATTTTTCTCTGCCCCCACACATCCCAAAAGACGATAATGAGAGGGAAAATGAAATTTATTGCAATTTACAGCACTTCGGTTTGTTGTGATTTGTACTTCATAGAATCCCTAAGTTCAGAAGACATGCAGTGCATAAATAAATAGCATAAATAGGCTACTAAATAGAAAGTCAACCATGGCAGGATATAGTGATGCTAATGGAAAGGATTGTTGCGGAAAAGCATTTTTTTGAGTCTGGGCCATGCTGAAGATGAAAAGCATCTACTCCTCCAGAGCATAAGACATGACGGTCACGGAAGAAAAAGTAAGTTGCTTGATGGCGTCATTCGTGACTCGTGTGTTAATCAATGAACTCCCGAATTTGTTTTGACTACGTGGTCACATATATTACATGTTATTATGTGCATCTTACTACATTCACATTGGTGGTTGAGAAGGTGTTTTGTCTCCTTTTTCCAGGGAAGCAAAAAACTGCTCATAAAACGCTGTGAGTTCAGTGACATTCCCGATTTTGCCCATTTTCACATCTGTGCAAACAGACCGGGCAAGTAAGGATGGTTCCTCCAAGTAATAAGATAGAAGATAGACTTATTATGCAAAATTATAGTGAGCCTCCGCGACAATAATGCCAGAATCAAATATGAAGCGTGTCTTCTATATTATTTAATAATGAATTCACTAAAAACTTTTCTTCCTCTGTATGCGGAATGCTGATGCAAACTTATAACCTGAAATTATATAGTTGCGGCAAGTTTGTCTTGAATAATGTACGTAGTTATTTTTTGTTTCTCTGGTGGTACGTGGTAGTGGTACGGGACACGTCTTGACGTTCCATATAAAATGGTCACAGAAATATATATACATGTTACCTGCATTTCTTATCGTCTTACCCCGAAACTACAAAGTAAACACAATAAATGCGAAGAAATGAAATCTTCGTAAATAACAGTTTGAGTTTGCACGAAAAAGGAACAACAAGAATAAGTAAGTACAACAAAATTGTACTATGGGAAGCTGCACAGGGAGCAAACTTTTGATCGAAAATTTACTTTCATTTCCCCTTGTTGTGGAACACTACATCTGCTGACATTACGTTTCCAAAATTTGTGGTGCACTCTGGCGTATAGATGATGGTGGCGGTGGTGGAAGGAGATCACGATATTGTTTCTTCTTCTTCTTGTTCATGTTTCCATTTCTGGTATCACCTTTTACGTTTGACGAGAGAAATGCACAGCACAACAAGAGTGAATAGAAAATACTTTATATGACGACTTCCATAAATATTGGAGTACAGATTGCCCTTAGGGAGGGTCTAACATGTGATACGTTAAGCTGAGAACAAATGGCAAAAATGTGGCACACAAGGTTTGGCTTGGCGATTCAAGTGGCTTAAGATTGAAAAAGAGTGGAATTTGGAAAATAGAGAAAGAAAGCTTATGTAACGAAAGAGACAAAGTCAATGATATAAAGTCAGAGAATACACCCTGTGTAATCAAACTCTCCTGTAATTTATCCGCCCCTTGAGGCATGTATGAATGTGGTTGCAATGATATTGAAACACATTCCATTTCCCCATCCAAACATCACTTCTTGCTATATATCTTGATAAAATTTATGTATAAACTTAAAAAGCTAGAATACCTAGTCACTACAAGACTTTCGCAATGTGTACATGTAAAGCATTCAGTCAACTCAAGTTTCCTTACGCAAACTCTTGGTGCATGGAACATTTTATACTTTGCTAGTACTTACAACTTTTCAGTTGAGCAGTTTTTTGTGAGTTAATTTATGATAATGACTTGAGGAATATGAAAGGAGACAAGACGATGACTTTCTCTTTCTAGGTTCTTCCACAGTGTATCATCATTATTGAGATTGCTAATGTTTCCAGTAGAATTATCTCTGACATTGGTACACATTATGTCCTTACCCGTTGTTCAGTGCGAGTTCCCTGGGGGAGGCTTCCGTTTTGGCGGCCAGGATAGGATGAAGACTCAAGAAGAGAAATCAGAATAATGAATAATTCTATCGTACTAAAACTTACAAGACAATTTCAGAAAGTAATTTCAAAACGACGTTCCAAAGCACAACGTGAGAAATGTAGTCCATTTTCAGTGATATAATCATCTAAGATAATAATAATAATACTACCCAAAATCAGCAACAGCATGAAAAGCAGTGATTTACGAATTATTTATTTATTTTATTATCATGGCTCTGGGATTTGCGAAGAACTGTGGTCCTTGCTTTTGTGTGTTTTACCATGAACGACTTGACATTTCGTCGGTTGTTTGCTGATTTTATGCCACCGCCGCCACTACTTTTCCATACACGCACGTCAATTTCAATTTGAATATAATATTTTTTATTGCTTCCACGGTTTAATTTAAAGTAATTTCCTATTTCCTGAAATGAGCCTGTACATTTTTTGCTTTCTAAGTAGTAGCTTTTACGAAGGTCGCATTTTAGACAAATTGAGTTCTATCTTGGTCTTGATTTATCCTTCGAAAGAAGGCGGAACGCTGGCTCTGTTGTTTGCGAAAGCCAGTAAGTGGCAAATGGTAAAAAGCTTTACGCGTACGTCCATTATACTGATCTGCAAAAGTAAAGGTGCTTATTTTTATTTTTCAAGTTTTTTCTTGGCATGGAAGTAGACATAATACAACACATGGAGGTGTGCCTACATACTTTCTTCTTACTTTTTACATTATCTTAAATACATGGTCCCATCACTTTCTGTGTCTTCTTAATGTTCCCCATGCATCAATGTTGCAAAAGGGATATATAGGTATTGGTAATATGCTTACACCACCAAGATTTTAGGACACAAGCAGAAAGCTTCCAAAATCTATAATAATAATAACCAATAGAGTGAAAGGGAAAACGCCATCACTTTCGCTCACTAACTCAATAGCTTTGAAATGGCAAACTCATCCATTTAGTGCAACACTAAACGTTGTGGTTTTAACTCGAGCAACCGACAGGAGCCCTACTCAAAAAATGTAAAAAGTAAAGTGCAAATAGTAGTAATACGCGCATTTTCTGCAAACCAACTCTTCCACAAAGTGTTTTAAAGCACAAATGAAAAAGGCTGAATGCTAAAATTTTGCTGTGCTGCATACCTATTTATCTCCCATCCACGACAACTTCACAAAAGAGTAGATTTTGTTTTGTGCTTGTCAAAGTTCCTCACTTCATACGAGCACTACGTTAGCTTACGCTCACTAATGTACTACCATTATCATGTTTTTGTATCTTTCTTTTTCCCATTTAGGTGATTACGCGTGATCGTGTTCTAATCTTAGCAGCAGAGAGTCGACCGGCGATGGAAGAATGGATTCATGGTATTCGAACTGCGAGTAATGCCAGCTTTTACGAGGTAAATTTTACTCGATTGCTTGCTAATTCTTGTGCTTTTTGTCATGTTTACGCTGGTTGAGTGGCAAACATACTTTTGGTCACACTGTTTCTGTGTGTTTTTGAAATATTTTTAAATTATACACGTCAGTAGTTACAGAATTAATGTGATATTTAATTGGTAATATTATTATTACAGTCGGGGGACCATTCTCAACTTCTTTCTGGTGCACATGTATGGTATGCCACGTCCCATGCCCGACCATCATACTGTAACATTTGTCGGGAACAGCTTTCTGGTAAGTTATTTTGAAAATTGAATTATACAATTACAAATTAGTTTATATCGTAATATTAACGGTGTTAATCAGAAAGCTGAAAAAGTAATTATGGAAATAGGTATTGTTAGGTTCTTGCGATGTCTTGTAATACCCCAATCAAATTTAGAACCAGTGTCAAACAAGTAGTGAGCTGAGAGTTTTTAACAAGTTTTGATTTCATGGCTCAGCTGAATTATAGTTTTTAATTATTATTTTTATTATTTATGCTTGTGTGTAGTATATTGGGGAAAATTACATTAAAGTTCTGTTTTGCCAATGTCATTCAAGTTTTTGTACTGTGTAGCATGTTTAATCTGATTTATACCTATATAACTTTCATGTTATTTTGGCATCCTGTCAGGAGTGACATCACACGGACTCAGTTGTGAAATTTGCAAATTCAAAGCTCACAAAAAGTGCGCCTCAAAAGCTATTACAAACTGCAAATGGACCACGCTGGCATCGATGGGAAAGGATATCATCGAGGAGACGGATGGAGTAAGAAGGATTCATTGTTCGTAGCATGCAATTTATCATTTTTTGAGCTCATGGCTTCATGCATTATAAAGAAACAGTGAGCTGTGTCTAATGTTATGTACATAAATTTATGACATGACGTTATTTCTTCCGTATTTTTACAATCTTTTTCATAAAAAGTAATGTTGACTGGAGAGATGAAAGCTTAGTATAAGCCTAATAACATGCCTAAGCCTAAATGTATGTATGTGTATGATAGAAAAAATGACATCAGGGAAACTAAAATTGATATTACACTTTCAGACGCTTTGCCTTCCGCATCAGTGGCTCGAGGGAAATTTGCCAGTATCAGCAAAATGTGATGTCTGTGAAAAAACCTGTGGCTCTGTGTTGAGGTAACATGTCCACCCTTAATACACAATTTCTCAGTGTCGTTTCTCTGTGTTGTTGTTGATGTTGTTGAAAGATTGTTTGTTACTACCACGCATTCACACATATTATTATGCCTTTTTGCCTTTCCAACATCATTCACTTTTATGTTCTTTTTATCAACACCAACTTTCTTTACTTTCACATTTCTTTGCTGTGTTTCCAATCTTGTGAGAGTGACATTGGAGTGGGTGCCGGCAGAGAAAAAGTATATTAAACTGTTGATTGACAGATTGCAAGACTTCAGATGCCTATGGTGTCGGGCGATGGTACATGCAGCATGTAAAGCCCTGTTTGCATTGAAGTGCCCAGTTGGAAGATTGAGTGTAGTTCCACCCACGTCTCTGCACACAATCGGCAGTGATGACGCCTGGGAAGCCAGTCGTCCACTCGTTGGCTGCTCTCCACTTCTCGTTTTCGTAAATTCCAAGTCTGGTGATCACCAGGGGCTCAAATTCCTGCGACGGTTCAAACAACTACTCAATCCTGCTCAAGTTTTCGATCTGATGAGCGGAGGTCCTCGTCTTGGACTCCAACTGTTTAGGCATTTCGAACCATTTCGGATTTTGGTTTGTGGTGGAGACGGATCCGTTGGTTGGGTTATGAGTGAAATAGATAAGCTCGATATGCACGTACGTCCACAAAATGTCACCACACTCTGATAGTTTGCAATAAGACCACATCAAATTCTACAATTCGATATGATCTTTATGTAGAGACAGTGTCAAGTAGGTGTACTTCCTCTGGGAACGGGAAACGACTTGGCCAGAGTGTTAGGATGGGGCGCTTCCTGCGACGACGATACAAACTTATCACATCTTTTAGAAAAGTATGAAACGGCAACTACGAAAATGCTTGACAGGTACGCATCTTGTATTGTTCTAGTTCTAGAATTTCTTATCGCCACTTCATTGAAACGCTATCGTACTTCCGAGAGCAGAAATCTTATCGCCTTGTTATCACGCAAAGTATTTGCAATTTCCGCACTCCTTTGTCTTGTGCCTTTTAGGTGGAGCATAATGACGTTTGAAAGAGGTGTTTTACTCAAACCAGCAGCTTGCAGCCTTGAAGAGCAGCAGAAACCGCAAATCGCCCACTATGAGGATTCCGTAGTTTCTCATCTTCAAAATATTCTTCAGTCAGACCAGCATCAAACTGTTATCAGCTCAGCCAAGTAAGGAGAAAGTATTTTTTTATTAAAATATATTGCAACATGTATAAACTGTTACACAATGACATGACATGCAGCTCGACATACAAACTTACTTTCTATTAAAGTGTTAGGATGTCATTTTACAATGTTCAAAAATATGTTGTGAAGAATGGGATGCCAAACTTGCTCAGAGTTTTTCATGAAGGCTTGTTTCAGTGAATTCTACCTCTCTTTCTTGTTTCGCGTAGTAATATTATTATGCATGCTGGTATTTTGATATGATGTGCTGTGCTTTAGTAAAATGATAAATGTCAAACTCATGCGATACTAAAAGGAGGAGAAAAACGACAGTAGTTCTAAGTTCTATCACAATCATACTACACACTGCTTTATACTAAAATGTTGATATGAATCACCTACTTCAAACCTTTGACAAAAACCATTTTCATGCATAATATTACGGGATTTTCCTATGGGTATATGTCTAAATTATGTGAACGATGATTATGGGATCATCATAATTCCAACGTAGACCCGGCCATCATCATTTATGATGGCTTCATGGATTACTTTTAAGAAGACCTGGCCTTGCCTAGACAAGCGCTTATGTGAATGTTATTGTTAAAAGGCTCTATCGTAGATTCATGAATTTCATCAGCGGAAATGGGAACTAAAAGTATAAGATCCCTCAAATCGACTTGCGTTAATCTGATAGTTTTCTATTTGGGTCTTTTATCCAAGTACCTTTTGACTGCTTACACTGTTTACTCTTTTCGTAGGAAATGTGCGCTTGCTTTTAGGATTTCCTTTGTAGAGATACGAATGGTTTTCAGGCCATACACACACATCACAACCATGAGCCATGTACTATATATGCGTATTACAACAGAATTCTGCAGATATTATTGTTATAATGAGCACTACGTACTTTTGATGCAAGCCTGTTGAAACAAAAGCAATGGGATTTCAACGTATTCCTCCTGCACCAGTCATCTAGTTTGCGGCTTAGATTCTTAAAAAGCCTCCTCTCTCTCCCCTTCCTTCTGTTGTTGAAGGGAAAGTTGTTGGGAGAAATTTGAGTTTTCATTCATGGGTTTAGTTGAATAGAGTGATGTTGATGAACATTGAATAAAAGAGGCATAATAATTCCCCTTGGGGCAGTGCTCATTTCACTATTTTCTGGTAGCTTGATGTTGATGAGGTTGTATATGATGTTATTATGTTATGTTACAAGCTTAATGTATCATGTTTGTGTACATTAAACAAGGGGAAAGAAGAGGGACACGCGCGCACATTTTCTCCGTTTTATTACATGCTTTCTTTAGTGCAATGCACGTTCATGATTACTCAAGCGACGGTGTTTTCAGTTTTCCATTGTATTGCTCTTACAGGGTTCTATGTGAAACGGTTCGAGATATGATTGGAAAGTTGGGAACGTCGGCGGCTGATTCAGAGATTAATGAAAAGTGTGCCACGTTAAGCCAAAAGCTGGATTCCCTACTTCAAACACTCCAAGAGGAAACTGAGGCGATGGGTGAAAGCTCCGAGACTGAACCATCAAGTCCTCCCGAAGAGGAGGAAGAGGTTAGTTAAAACCGCATTTCGTTTATGCTTTCATCATTTCAGATTTGCATATGACGCTACTTATACTGCTCACTCATGTATTATTATTATGACTTGTTGTTTGAGTGCTTGTATGGCTTTTATATCTGCTAATGCTCTTTGGAGCACACATCAAAGCAATCTCTCTCACACGTAGTAACTCTGACTCTGCAACTGCCACCTGCAATGATTACTTTTACTGTTCATGGATCAATTATATCGTGCGCATTAATCCACACTTGGCCTCGCCTCTTAATTAAAAGTGGTGGTGATGGGTAAAGTATAAAATAATTAATGTGTGCGAAATATAGAAATGTCATTATATTTAATTAGGATGTGCCGGTTGAACCTGAAAGTACAATCCATGAAAATACAAAAGCAGAATCTCAACCCTCGTCGTCATCCGCTGGTATCTCAGCTCGCCATTCTGGACGGAAGGCTACAAAGTTTCGACAGCGGGAAGCACTCATGTCTAGAGCAAATAGCTTGAAAAAGGCAGTTCGGCAGATCATAGAACATGCAGAAAAAACCTTGGACGAACAAAATGCATCTCACAATCACAAAATTGTCGTGGTTCGACCAATGTCCCTTACAGTTCAGCAACAAGTTTGTAGCACAGAAAAAGACAACCTTTTGTCCCCGGACAATGAGTCGACATCAAGCAGAAGTGATAATAATAATAAAGCAGCTCAAGAGGAGCAACGGGGGGAGAATTCGCGTACAAATATATTTGGAGGTGCGACTTCAGCAGCTGCCCTACCCTTATCCTTTCCTTCACAGCTACCCTACTCATTTAACCAATGTACCATTAGTAATGACAGTAATGCTAGCCCGATGGATCCCAATGTGACCTTACCTGTGCCTAGAGACCAAGCGAGAAAGCTTTCGAATGCATCTACAAATGCTAGTACAATTTCAGCAGAAGAGCTGGAGGATGAGATAGCTGACTTTGATAAAAATGACATTCCACTAATTGACGGAAGTGACAACAGTGATGACCTGGATCAAATATTTGGCAAAGCAGAAAAGACAGTCGAAGTTAACGTTGACGCTGTCAATGTTGAGATGCAAGAAGAAGATCTCAAGGTGGACTTTCCAAAGATAGAGGTTGAATCTCCTTCTTCGTCGGCAAAAACCCCAAAGGATTCTGATGATAGTGTGATTGAAGCTGATAATGACAGATCTGTTGGTCTAGATAGTAGCTGTGCTAGCAACACCAATGAATTATCGGCTTTAGGGGCGGCGGCACTCCCCACTACACTAGAAGGGGCTGGTGGGTTGTTGGCAGTTCCTGGGTCAAAGGCGTTCCCTCGAGGAGCTAGCCCAAGAGGTTCCCGCAGAATTAGCACTGGCTCCCTTTTGAAACCTTTGGAAGTAGAAATCCCAACTAGCCCCAAATCTTCAAAGGGTGATCACTCGGAAATGTCGTATTCTTCAGCTGCCAATTCCCCCTTCTCCTCGTCTGCTCACTCCTCGCCAAATAAATCCAGTTCTCATCAGAAAAGAAAGACGTTGCCTATTGTCAATCCGTTAGTCAGTCACCCAGCATGGCCTGCTGTCGCTTCGGGAGGTGTCGTAAGCAAAGTTCTTTTGGCAAATGCAGACACCATTTGTGCTGTCGCATCACCTCTAATGGATCCAGAAATTGATCCAGCAGACGACCTCATGCTAGGATTTGACGAGAAATGCGTAATGAACAACTATTTTGGAATTGGTATTGATGCAAAAATCACACTAGACTTTCATCTGAAGCGAGAAGAGCATCCCGAAAAGTTGAGGAGTAGAACTAGAAATTTCTTATGGTATGGCGTTCTTGGTGGAAAGGAGTTTTTGCACAAGAGCTGTAAGAACTTGGAACAGCGAGTTCAACTAGAGTGCGATGGAAAACGACTTCCACTTCCCAGTCTACAAGGAATTGTCATACTAAATATTCAAAGGTAAATGGTCCTAGAAGTAATGTACATTTTCCATTTTGCAAATGTCCAATTTCCAACTGTAACGGTGTCTTGCGTGGGCTGTGATTTTAGCTTCATGGGCGGTACGAATTTTTGGGGTGGAACGAAGGAAGATGATTATTTTCTAGCTCCTTCATTTGATGATAAAATCTTGGAAGTCGTTGCTGTTTTTGACACAATGCAAATGGCAGCATCAAGGCTCATTAATCTACAGCACCATCGAATCGCGCAATGCCATCAGGTGAAAATTACCATGCTGGGCGATGAGCCCATCCCTGTTCAGGTATTCTTCTAATATGCGTTCTAATTTCCCCTTCTGCCGCTGAGAAAAGTCGGATTTAAGGATTGTATTTTTTTGTCAGGTGGATGGAGAAGCCTGGCTGCAGCCACCTGGGGTAATACGAATCGTTCACCGTAACAGGATGCAAATGCTTTGTCGGAACAGGGTAAGCTGTCACACGCTAATAAGTTTGAAAGGGTTAGCATGTACTTCTCACAACATGTATAATGGAGTAACATGGAATCTGTTCTAAATAGGCTCTGGAAACCTCCTTGAAGGCTTGGGAAGAAAAACAAAAGCACTCAACTTTATCTCCAACCACCACAGAACATGAAGAGGTAATTATCACATATATCACGCTACAATGCTTCATTCTCGTTAGCTTTTCGTGAAGAAAATCTATAATGGCATATATTGTGCTACTGCATTGGTTGTGTCTTGTTGTATGTGTTTTATACTTTTCTCTGTAATAATTTCAAGGGTTTGTGTAATATGAATGTAGCTGGACAGGAAACGGCATTCCAAGGGGATATTCAGACTGAAGTTTCGGAAGGAGAAAAGGGGTGATGAAACTGATGCTGCCATCGGAGACATCGTATCTGATGGAGTCAGCGAAGAATGTGCTTCTTCTGGTACGGAAACAGCAATTCAAATAAATATGTTTAATAATTGTAAGCATCTCTTGTGTTACATTACGAAACTTGGAAATTACAGATACTAAATCGGCAGACAAATGGTCATCTATTGAGGTTGCTGAGTGGCTTGAACAATTGCAGCTTGAAGAATATAAATTGAGTTTTCTCCGAAATGACATTCGGGGTCCCGAATTGCTTTCAATTCAGCGTCGAGATCTTCGGGAACTAGGGGTAACTAAGGTCGGTCATGTTAAGAGAATCTTACAGGGAGTTGAAAATTTAAAAGGTGATTTGGACTTGCTTTCCAAATTACCAAAAGAAACAGATCCAGGAGCCTCTGTCGATTAACTTTGAAAACTTTATTGTTTTGTTGTAATAATTGTAGTTGTATGGAACATTCCGTTACAGATGTGAACTTTTTAAAAATCATTTGTTAAAACTTTCAAATAGTTTAGAATAATTCAACACTCGACTCACGCACAAGCATGCTTTGTTGTTGTAAACCATTTTCTGAAAATCAATGTCACAAACGTATGTCTCATCAATAATTACCACTATAATGTACATCCTAAGAATCCTCGTAAACCATTGTACAACAACATGTTTTCGATAATATTTTTGTATGCATACATCATAAGTTAGGGTTTACTTTTATTACAATTTTAAACTGAAATGCTGCATTACTTTTGGCTATAATAATTTAATATTATAAGGTATAACCCATAGTTGGGTTGCCCATGTAGAAGACATAAACAGATGTACGGTTCTGTGTAGTGCCTTTATGTAAAGGTTTTGTGTAGTTTTCCATTGTATGGAAATGTAACATAGTGTCTATTTTTTAAGTTAAGAACAAGTTTTATTCCAATAAATCCAATGAAATAGTGACAGTACTACTTCTCTACAAAACCCATCTGTGATATTCTATAGCTGTTTTCCCTTTCCATCTTTGCCAACTTATTAATGGAATCAATTATAGCAATTTCAGAAACGTTTTCCATTTTTCAAACTGGAGCAAATGTCTATTCTGACTTTTTAACTGTTTCTGTAATAATAATATACCTAATACTTAAGCTGAGTACGCCTGCCTGTCTTATAATGTAATATATAGATATTTATTATTATATTCTTACATGCATTTTAGAAACAAAATATAGTCCTAAGTTTCTGTTGCAATAAAATCACTATAAGCTAAGTAATTTTAGGACAGACAAAAAAATATTCAGACAAGCACAGCAAACGTAGCAATATCATACCTAGAAGAACAGAGTTCACGATTTTGTCTCTATCGAAATAAATATTCATAGTAATATACAAGTTACCTGTGATTTTAATTGTCGAATAAATACTGTAGATAATTGTGATGGACGCATCAACACGGGCAAATATTATATGCATTGTTACTATTCCATCGCTTTCGCTTGACCAAATAATAACCTTTGTATGAATTTAATATTTACATGTCTACACAAACGCCTTCTCGTTTCTTGTTGAGCACATATTGTTGTATGTTTTCTAAAATTGTGTTTACAGCAAAGATGAAGACTACAAATAAAAACATTTTGCCAATCAATCCATAGATGTACTAATATAATGTGAATCAGTCCTGTTATTTATTTTTTGGGAAAACATTACTATAGCATTGAGATCATGATTTCTCGGAAATGCGACCACGTCAGTCATATATATCACTACTAATAATCAGGATACTAGTAGCATACAAACAGCATCATTTATCTGGAATACCATGCTCAGCTTAAAGTTCTTATAGCAATCTTAAAAAATGATCTTGTGTGCGCGTGGATGAGTACTATCAGTGTAATATTAAGTAACATCGATTTATAGACAAGATACAATATATAGGCATCTGGCAAAACGGTTTTGCTTGAAGCAAATTGGCGAAGGCAATGCACTCTCATTATATAAAAACTTATCAAAAAGTCAAAAGCATGCAAAAGAGTCGGTCGGTATTCCGCATCACTATGTCCAGAAAAACCTGTTTATTATTGCATTTTATGCCTCTTTCTGCCTATTTCATTGTTAAATTGTTGTTTATACGGCAATGAAGTGTACTGTATCATACATTTGATGGTAGCTGGCCATATAAACGCAACGTGGTTGTGTTTGGAGGCTATGAAATCATGTAAACTTGACATCATTAGTTGTTACCTTCTATATAATTCTGATGTTGGCGAATGTAAGTTGTGAATAGGATGAAGGCACCGGACCATTAAAATGATTGCTATTTTTTTGCTTGTTGGCCGTAGACATTGGGTGGTTGTTTTTTAAACTCATACATTTTCTTCTTAGCAGGAGCACCGACCATTGTTACAAAACGCTCCTCTTTCCAGTTGAACTACCTGGCTTGCATGCACAACACCACTCTATTATACACTTACACTGTTTAATAAATTCCGTGCGAGCTCTATAGTCAAGCTCTATAGTCAAGATCCAAGTTAGTATCTGTCTGCCATGGGATGCTATTAGACTATCAGTGCCACGCACTCTCCAACAAAGACTTTAAGATGGTTTCTATAAAGTTAGTTCAGCTTTCTTTTCTTTGTGTGCTTTATTTGGCCCACAATGTCTACGGACAAAACAAAACCAACAGCACCACCAACCCCTCCCAAGTTCCCGTTTTAGACCTTAAACAAATTTTGGAAATCGCCAATCCTTCCACAACAACAACCACCACTCCCCAGTCAGTTTCTACTACGTCTACTACAACTGTGGTGCCGCCATCATCATCGACATCCACTACAACAACCCAGTCGACGACAAAAGAAATCCCTACAACTACAGCAAGTACAACCATTTCGTCTTCTGAACCTCCGATCACCACTACGGTATCGCTCTCAGACTCAGAAGTTCCAACGGAGAACATTGTTAACAATTCATCCGAAACTCCTGAAATAATATTACTTTCACAAAATGAGTCTGACATTGCCCCGGAGCCCCTTATGGAAAGAACGACAACGGAAGCAGCAACAACAACAATCTCTACTACTCCGAGCACAACCACTACTACCCCTGAGCCCATACGACTGGGTCCAATTGTTAAAATATCACCTGGAGAATTACGCCCTCTGGTTTTAAGGTCTAGGAGGGATAAACGGTATTTTGCTTTTCGAGGAATTCCCTATGCCAGTCCTCCTATTCATTTTCAGAGATTCAAAGACCCAGGACCGACTTCTCCATGGTCCGGTGTTCTGAACGCTACCAGTTACGGACCAGCGTGCATTCAGTATAATATTTTATCTGAACAAGTGGAGGGAGAAGAAGGCGAGAAATAATATAAAATAATATAATTGTCTTATAATGCAATAATATAATAATAATAATAATTAATTTTCCATCAGATTGTTTGACATTAAATATATTCACTAATTGGCTTCCAAGCGGAAGAAACAAAAAACGAGGTCCTGGGTTATACCCTGTAATGGTGTTCTTCCACCAAGGCGCTTTCATGTTCGGCACTAGCAAGGATTTTGAAGAAAAGTATATGATGGATGAACCCGTTGTGCTTGTGACTGTGCAGTACCGTCTGGGTCAGTTTGTCTATTATTATGTGCAATAGCAATATTTCATTTGTTTTATGGATTAATTATTGTACATTTTACTTTTTCTCTCTATTCAGGAGCTTTTGGTAAGTCGCGCGGTCGGATACATACGCAGCAAAACATACAAAAATTCATCTTGTCCACTTTCTTGGAAAACATAGTCTGTGGAATCGTAAATTTTTACTAACAGTTTCCTTTTTAATTTAGGATTTTTAAATACACAGGGTGACTCAGATGCCAGAGGAAATCAAGGCCTTAAGGCAAATCAAATAATTTTTCCCACCATTTTCATGTTTTTTACCTTTTATTTATAATTATATTTTTATATATTTTTTTTATAATAATGCTTAAACGATTTAACCGTTAAATTTTGAAATCAGGACCAACTGCTGGCCTTGAAATTCATTCGACAAGAGATACACAATTTTAATGGAGACAACAACTTGGGTTAGTAATGACAGATTTTTTTAAAATCGACAAACTATACAAACTATACATTTTCTAATTACACTCTTTTGAATTTTAGTTACAATTTTTGGCGAGTCGGCGGGAGGTAAATAAAAATAGTAATTCAAGTTTCTGTGCTGCTAATACACTTAATAAGCTATAATAAAATAATTTTTTGGAATGTGATTTTTAAGGTTCCAGTGTGCATTATCATCTTTTATCAGAACAAAGCAAAGGTGGGTACTGGTCATTCTAAGCATTACTATAATGTGATATTTTTTAAATAGCTTCAGTTATTTTTGAATCAGGTTTATTTCAACGGGCCATTTCAATGTCTGGAACCGCTCTGTCGCCCTGGGCTTTCACGCGTTCTCCAAGAAGAATGGCAAAAAAGTTGGGCACCCTGTTGAACTGCCCTACGACAGACATGAATGAATTGTTTACTTGTTTGCAGGGACACGATGCACGTGTAATAGCCGACAAAACGAAGGACCTTTACGTAATACTTTGCAAGTTTTGGACTGTAAAAACTGATCAACTATACTAAATATTCCATGTTACAGTCTGGATATTATTATTTAGGTATGGAATACAGATCCTCTCACTCCTTTTGCGCCTTCAATTGAAGTTGAAGAAAGCGTGAATGCATTTTTGACCGAATCTCCGTATTCATTAATGAAGGCCGGTCATATCAATGATGCTACACCGTGGATGCTCGGTGTTGTTGAAAATGTGTGCCTGCTGGATGCTTGGAGTAAGTCTAGCGAATGCCATAATTGGAATAATAATCGAAAGGATAGTTGGTATATGCATGACTAAACACGGAGGCGGACGTTTTCACCTTTTCTCCTTTTAGGTATACTGGTAAACAAGCAGTTGACAGAAGACCTGAATGTAGATTGGCATCGCATTGCCCCAATCACCTTTATGTACAAAGAAACGGCCCTAGAACCTGACGCAGTTTCAAACCAAATTAGAGCCTACTATTTTCAGACAAACGAGATAGGCAATGCGACAGCCCAAAAGTTGGAGCAACTTTACTCTGACAGATATTTCAATCACGGGATCAGAACATCCGCTTTGATGCATGTTCGTACGAATGAGGCAACTCCTGTTTATTTGTACATGTTTAACTTCAAGGGTGCTCAATCCCACACAAAATTTGCAGGCATTTCAGATATAATTGGTGAGTTTCTCCTTAATAAAAACCTTTTTCTCCGCTACCCAAATCTACTCCGTTATATTAATATGAGAGAACAGCTTGCGAAACATGAAAAAAAGTTTTCCAAATATGGTAGCATGATTAACGATGTGGTACGCGGAGGAGCAAAAGTCAAAGAATAGTAGAATATATATATCACAGACTTGATGTTGATTCAATTTTAAGGTGTGAGCGAAGGCGATGATCTACGCTTTTTATTCAATACCAATCGCTTCGAAGATATACCTCTCAACAGTACAGACGGAGACCTTTCTCAAAAATTTATCAAGCTTTGGGTCTCGTTTGCAACTGAAGGGTAAGGGTATAGATTTTTCACTTTTGACTCAAGCATATATGCCGATGCGACTGTTTTTATGGAAGTTTTTGATCGAAATCTCAACTATAAAACTGTATTTTATGCAAATAAATTTGACCTTGTAGAAAACCAAGTGCTGTTTGGAGTAACCAAGAATGGAAAAGGATTAGCCCCGCTCAGGTGAAAGGCGACGAGGCTCTAATGTATTATAGCCTAAACGATAAATGTGGCTTTATTGAAGAGCCTTTCTCATCCCGGATGAATTTCTGGGACACACTTCCATTAAATGAAAATGAAAACGAATTGATTAGCAGTCAAAGTATTCACAACAAATATCCAATTGAGGATGAAGACATCTTTGGCCGTTACAGCTAACTCGCCCATGTTTTCTAAATCCTGATACTTGTAAATAGTTTATCAATAGAATTTTTAAACTGCATAATTTTTAGCTTGTATAGGCACAATAACTTATTTGAATAAAAATGTGGTTGACCCTCTCGAAGAATGGCCCAAGTTTGAATTGTGCAAGCTATTATTTCTGAAAATACACTAAAGCTCATGTCTTTTAGTGTGAATGAATTCATCCTTTACATTCATTTATGATCAATTATAATTTGTCTAATTGTTACTACACATTGTTTCAGAACGTTCTAATATTTATTTAAAATAGTCATGCTTACATCATACTCTATTGAAACACACGCGTATGTAATGAAGCATCTTAAATGGCAATATCCACATAATATCACTTGTCTTGTGGTGAGCTTTGTGGCAGCTTTAGCTTTGCTTGTTCTTTTCTCCTGTAGTAACAAAGAGTGACGGCATTTCACACGTTGCTAATATAACTTGCGTTATGCTCAGTCGCTCAGTTTGCATGAAAAACTGAACAAAAACTTTTAGTGATACTCTAACCTTAGAAGTTTGTTTATAAAGCTTTTAGCAGCATATTGGATTAAAACGCTCGGCACTTGGGCACGTTACTTATTCGCTTATGTATTGTGCGCTGTAATGCGTTTGTACGCGTAAAAACATTATTGCACTTGCAGCGTTGTTTGAGATTTGCCAGGCAAGAAGTTTTCATCAGTCTCTTTCAGAGAGTCACTGAAACAAGACTGCGTTGTGTGCCTTGTATTTCTTTGTGGCAACTTCTGCAGCGCTCAAGGTGCTGACTAAAATGTGCTCTATTGTAAACCGGCAGACGCTTTGACATCATCCATTTTCTACAGTTTAGGTACAAGTGAGCCGTATCATACATGCTGTGAATCTTTTTCAGATAATGTAATAAAAAAGTCACTTTTTTTCAAAAAAGGCTATTGCAATGCAAAGTACTTTCCTGTTGCATGCATGCATAATGCCCCTATTTGGTTTGTCTGTGAGTGTTGTTGTGTGTGATTGTAAACTCACGTCTACACCAGTGCCAGTGCAATGATAAACATGCTAAACAACGGGATAACATTGTAAAATTTTGTATTGTTGCACTTGAATTCAAGCCCAGAGTACATTATAGTGTTAAAACAGTTTTGAAAAATAAAATTGTGAAATTAGAATTTCGGCAATTTGTCGTGGTGCCTTTGTACTAAACGGTTTTGTGTGTAAAATTTTATCTACTCTGACCATGTAACTATTACATTATTTGCTGTGTTGTGTAAAATTAGCATCTCATGTGAGAACTGCCAAAAATTGCGTTCCATTGTTATTTCCAATTCTGGTGTTGATTACAAAGACAAACTGCGTGTGAATATAAAAAATACATGCATACAAATTGGATGAAATTAAAATACCAGCATAACTTACATATAGGTAGTTCAACATCAGCAGGGACGTTATGTGGTGGTGCACAAAATTTACATTTGGCGATAATCGTGCAATCTCGCAACTATTGTTATTGCAGCAAACAAAAGAACCCCAACGGTGACATCTTCGTTACCGATTGCAGAAACAAATCGTGAAATTTCAAGCTGATAATGACTTTCAAGCATTAACCATAAGAAATATTGATCTTATAAAGAACACCACTTGACTCGCAACGCAACCTGATTCTCAAGATAGGCGAGCGCATCTAATTAAAGAAATAAAAAGTGCCTTCAAAGCAAGTGATTATCGATTCCATACTGTCACAGTTGGCGTGACAGTATCGTTTGAGTCAGATAAATAGAGGACCATTTTTGTAGAATTAAAGCGTGGTAAGTAATACAATTATGCATTTATTTAACAAGTTATTCCAAACTTTTATATAACAGCCTAGGGCAACCTTTATTAAAAATTTGGGAGTACATATTTATTTATACCAACCAACTATTTATGCACCTAAAATATCCTTAAACGAAATTCACGTTCATTCTGCAAGACATTTGCCTTTGACAGTAAATCAATTTTAATGTACGAACTGTAAACAATATTCATAATTTATTGCAAATTTGCAATTTGGATTAATCCTTTCATTTCATGTGGGTTTATATGTATGACCAGTGACCGCTATAATGCATGGAATTTTAAAAAATGCTTGGAAGCGGAGACCAGCGTTATGGTTGCAGAGGTATAAAAAATGGTTTTCCGTAGTCACAAAGATGATGTAGCGTTTGAACCTAAGCATATATAATTGAGTTACATATTCATATACGATAGTCAATGACTGCCAGAATTATTTTATTAGTAGCTGTTCCTCATTCTCACTTCAAATGAGAAAAATAAATCTGATTGTTGGTGGTCATGTGTATTGTGTATTGTATGTCATCTGTATTTCAGCACTTGTAGAAATCATAAAATTTTCTTCAATGAAGTCGACTTGAAGTGGATTCGACCTCCAAATACGTCCTCAGTTTCATTCATTTTTTCACATTGAATGATGGTACAGGTGATAACATGAACCGCATTTTGGTCAATAATATAAAGCATGTTTAAGTTGCAAATGAACTTTGAAATGACTGTTATTTTCCAAGAAAATCGATTTAGGAAATTATAATGCCAAAAGATTAAAGTCCCCAAAACTCTTTAAAGCAGAATGAGTTTAGGAATAATGACGACTGAAATTGTTAAAGTTACATTAAAAATCTTTTTTGTCCCAGATATAGCTATAATACTATAGTATAATCTTTTCTAGCTAGCTATTCTTCAGCCTAACAAAGAAAGTTTGTGTGTAACATGAACTTACAATAGTTAAGTAAGAGGCCTCGCGCCGCGCGTGGTCATCAGTTAGATTTTGTGTATGATCTTCATCTTCATTACAACCTTGTTAATCTACTGTCAGTCATAGAATCTTTCACAGTTTACATCAATTTCTCTTCTCTTTTATGATATTCATTCATTTTTCAAGTTGCCGCTTGTATATACTTAGGTATATGTGTTTATCGATGGTCGTACTTATGTTAGATTTGTTGTCATATTTAACTATAAACGACCACACCATACCACCGTTAACTGTATGTCAGTACATAGACGTACTAATGGCGTGTTCTCTGCAACCGGGCCAATAAGTCTCTTGTCGATCAACCATCAAAAATGATGAATGTGCCCAGATGTGTCAATATTTTATTTCAATCTGTAGGAGCCCACATAATAGACAGCTACTTAGAACTTGCGGTATTAAAGTAAAAAGTTTCTTTTTCTTTCAATTTTCAACAAAAATCCCATTTATCATTAATTTTTATAAAGAAATAGCATTAGTCAAACAATCTACCATTTACTACAAAATATCATACAAGCCTACAAAATAAACGAGTACCATACTTTTAATATTGCGTAGTTTACTTTAATGTGAAACTGTGCTACTGATTTTGGTAATCAAGTGTTTATTCCTATAATCTACAGCAGCTGTCATTTTTTGAACCAATAATATTCGATATATTTGACATACAAAATCTTAACGCTTTAAAGAACAAAACGAAACTTTTACTCATTTTACTGGTACTGTCACTCCCTAAGAAAACGCTCAACGTACTGGGGCAGCTAGGAAGGAAGAAAACATTTATTCAGTTTGCTGCATTGTTCAACGTTAGTCATTACAAAAAAAATACGTACAAGCGTAACTTCAAAATGCCATTTCATTCAGATTTCCTTTTAATAGCCGAAAACTGCACAAATGATAGGAGTATCAACTGCTTCATCACAGTAATGTCTTTCATCATGTAATCATAATAATAGTTTTACTAGAGCACATATTATGAATCTTAAAAATTTACAATACTATCTTGTTTATGTATGCACACCAATGGGTGCGGTGTGATATAAAACATGACTATCATTACAAGGTTATACAAAGACTTGAGCTGCTACTTTGATGCAGAGGAAGCCTATCATCAACCAGCTCATTTCACTTTCAGTAAAGTGCCACTTGCATCTTAACGAGTCTCGTTCGTTGTGACGAAAGGATCGATTATCTTTTTCAATATCAACAATACGCAATATTTATTTAGTTTATCGGAATACCATTTTACGTGCTGCGAACGAAAACGCAATTACAACTTGTTCAAATGCGTACAAGCTCACATACAAACTCTTTATCAGTAACATAATATGACAACAGCTTTCAAGCAAGCATCACGATGGATCATTAAGATTCAATACATATTCTTGCAAACGTGATTATAGGAGAAACAAAGGAGAAAACAATGGTTAAGAAACTGGAAAACTGAAATTACACGCATTCATCTTACACGGTAGGTAGTTTGACTATTTTCAATGTCAAAGCTCAAGCCACCGTGTAGTGTAGTTTCATGATCATATCGCCACCAATAGAAATCTGGCATGATTAATTTAATAGGCTTAGTTGAAATCGAAAGGTGTAAAAATGTACTTTGAACTCCCATAATATTCCAACCATACTCATCTGCATGCGTAGGGAGGGAAATAAAATTTTATAATAAAGAAGTCAATCCATCCCAACCACGAATTCATTGTTAATTTACTGTTAACTTTATAATTGCCGTTTGTTTACATTTCCTAATTGCCGATTGATGACGATAGCGTGCAGCAAATAGAAACTTATCTGATAATGTGCGTAATGCGTGTACGCATCTATCAGCTTTATCCATGTGCACAAGACGAAATGAACTTGCTTGGCAAAAAGAAAACGTTGTTTTTAATATGCACCAAGAAAGACGTGAAATCGTCACGAGACAAGTCAATCACATATTAAAGCATTAATGTGGTGTAGTGTGTAGTAACGTGGCTACGAATTTCTCAAACCTCACACAGGCTGAGACTACAGTTATTTCTTTCAACCATTGAAATCAAATTATGGTATTTCCTGGAGCAACTCGTGATTTATGCACAAACACATCTTGTACGATGTGAGTGGTGGTAAACTGTTAAACTGTGGTGGTAAAACGTTAAACATGATGAATTATCAAATTGAATCCTTCTAACAACGAAACCATCCTTTTCAATTGTACATGTTCGTAATTCACGGTCAATTAGACACAAACTAACGGAATATCTCATTTCAGCTTGACTATTTTAATCCTTCGAAATTATTTTTATTTAAACGGTAAGTTTATTAGCAAAGTATGTAGGTAGAGTGGTTTGAAGTGCTATTTTATCAGCTCTCAAGTATTTCATGAGACTTACAAGAAAGGAAAAAAGAAAAGGCTTCGACAATTGAAAATATAAAATGCTATATGCTTATGTCGTTATGATTATTTTTTGCAATTTACATATATTTCATTTGTTGTTTTTGTTATACGTGATTTCGCATTTCAAAGCAGATTCATATGCACGCATGTTGGATTAGATATAGTATTATTAAGAGGACTAGAGGAGAGGACTGAGGACCACCCGTACGTACTTTCATCAGATTTTGACACCACCTATATATAAACGATAAAAAGTTATTCCGGCAAATGATTTTGCTTTAACATTCCTAACTATTTCCTGTACTGGATATGAGTACTTTGAATTGTCGACACAATGACTATCTTTGAAGATACGTACTAACTGCCCCCTCCTCCGAACACGGTCTAACATAAAACGGATTTTGCCTAACCTTCAGCGTAATAAGTTGACATCTAAGCACTCGAACGAGATCACTAAAACTTAAACCCGCAAAAATTTCAAAACAATTTGGATAATTTCCGTCAAACTTCGTATGCACATATACTTAAGGTTATAAAAACCTTTTGTTTTATTTTCGGCAATGACGCTTAATTACAATGATTTCATCACTTTGTTTAAAATTAATTTTTAAAGAGCCTCAGAAGTATGAAAATTTGCAAAAGAACACAAAGAGGTTATGAATATGAATCCTTTTGGTTCAAAACTTTCCATGTAATTTACATGATGTAAATATTGTAGCTTCTCATCTCAGCTCAACTAGGTACATCAATCATATCATTAAATTGGTATTAGATAATAATATGGGTTATAATATAAAGAATAGCTTATATGTAGTATTCACCATTACGATCATCCAAATTAAATTTGATGCCAAATTCATACCATAAAAGATTTGTATGTTCCATTTTGTCGCTATCGGTTGCAATATTTCTTTTATTTAAATTGAGCAATCAAGCGTAAAAACATGCATGAAGATGGATATTCTTGATTTGATGCAAATAACGACTACAATTAGTCTATACTCTACAACTTTGAGACCGAAGGACTTTGAGTTTTTGTATTTGTATCCATGGTGGTTAAGTGGTTACTTAAACTAAAACATTAAACATTTGACTCTTTACATTTCCAAGTTCCAACTTTTGAAAATTTAATTCGAATTTCATTTCAGCAAAATATATGGTTAACAGCAAATTAGTAGTTGTGCCAATGTGATAAATAGGCTTTATCCCCTTCCCTACCCTACTCAATTCTTTATTCACTAGACCGAAACGAAACAAACATATTTGTATTTATAAACAGTTGTACAAATCGAGTAAAACAATTTTACGAGTACTAATTAATTGGTTAATTGGAGTTAGGATGGAGTATGCCTTACCTTACCTTAGTTATTTATGTAGTGCAAAAGTGGAGTCATTTCTTTGTCAGAGTGCATCAATTCACCTAAAGCTGAGAGTACACGGAGTGTGCATTTACTAATTATATTTTATGACTAATTTAATAGTTCTACATTTTCAGATGACGAAATGGTTCCGTTGTTGACTCTATTAAGGACATGCTACATTAATACAGATACCTAATGTACCGCATGCCAAACTTCAAAATGGCTAGTTTAAAAAAGGCATAAACGGATTACGAAATTGATGGAATGCCAAAAACAATCTTGATGGTGGAGTTGTAAAGTGGCTAATGAAAAATCTGTTTTCTGTGCACACTAAAAATAATAGTCGGAAAATCATTTCCTTCCCCTGATAATACTTGAGTCAGGCAGTGCTCTTAAAGCTGAAAATCTTGACAATTTACCTTAGAGCCTTAATATTGTTTGCACAAGCTCAATTACAAAAAGTTTGATAAGCGAAAACTAACAAGGTTGAGCAGGAAAACATTAGCTCCTGACATTCTTGGTTGAATGTTTCCTAATCTAATATATCAATATCGCCAACTTGAAGTCAAGTGAGTGAACCCAAAGCACCCAAAATATTTAAGCCGAAATACAAGGTGATGATAAGAGTGAAAAGAGGTTCGGCATTTCAAGTTTGCCTTACACACCGCTGGTACTGCAGATGCTCTGTTGATGATTACGATTATTACTTTACACATAAGCGAAAAAATACGTATAAAATTACATGTTAAAGCACCGAGAACGCATTTACTGTGCCATACAGTATTCAATTACACGTGCGTGCGTCCTGTGTGTTCCTTGAGCATTTATCAAGTTCAAGCTCCTCTTGAAAAGATTGTATGGGAATGCATTATGTATTTCTGTTTTTCTTTGTTTATGCTTACTCAGATTTAAAAGGATTAGATAAGAAGTTCATGTCAGAACTGAAAATAAAAATATGTGAAATGTGAGTTTCAGGAAGTACTCAGAACTCAGCAGCAGTACGTGGAAATATATTTTGATGCAAAAATGCATGTTTGCAGTATCAAAAATGTGATTTCCCGACAACGTGAATAGAGAGCTGTCAAGTTGGCATCTATCGGTTTCACATGCCTTGTCCTGATTTATTTTTACGCTTTTAGGATTTGAATGAAACGAAGAGATATCTAGATGGATTCCTTCTACTTATGGAATTTGAAATTGGTTAAAGTAATGGGAAGCTTAATACTGCCGACATTTGGAGGTTCGGTTATATTGTACTGTATGGCGAACAATATTACACATCCATTCCAATTTATCCATGCGTATGCTCAAAGTTTTAAAAACATTTCCCCCAACAGATGGATTACACTTTTTCAGTTCCAATTTATAGCGTCACAAGATTCAGAGAAAGTTTACAAAAGAACTTGCCTTTGCATGCATTGATTGCACCGTGTCGTAATTATATTTTATTTTCCCCATATTCTACCAAAGATTGGTTTTCCAACTTCGTTGCATTTTCTTGAAATGAGAAATTACGTGTACGAATTACAAACTCTGATCAGTCAAAAATTATTAATGACGTTATTAAAGATGGTTTCTAGTTAACTTGTAAATATTTTTGATGAATTATAGATAATAAGGTTTAACTAGTTAAATTTAGGACATGGGAAGTATCATTGGAGGAGTGTCGTTTTTCCTACCATTGTTAATAACGAATACTTCCTAAGTTTACAAGATGAAAGGAAACATCTATGTTTATTCATCGATCTTGGATTTGGATATGACTCGGTACAAACGTAAAGCTTATTTCTTGTTATCCTTTTGTATTTTAATTCCACTCTTCCACTGACATGCCAAAAGAAAATCCGGATTAAATGACTTGACGGAAGGCAGTGTCAAAGCCATAAATTTATTATTTATATGCTGTAGTCATTTTGAATTCATGTTTAATTTGATGAGTTTTAGGGTTGGCCTTTATTTGCATAAAACAGTTCATAGTGAGAATCTCCTCCTATGACATTTCTATCTCCGTTGAAAAGATTATAATTTGCATTTTACGTGGCTTATTTTAAACAGTTTTCTCTGTGATAAAGTAGGCTCTTTAGATTGTATTAAAGATTCGTGACGGCAATCCTCTTGACAGTATCTATAGAATGCGTGCTTCATTGAATATTGTGTGGGGGAGTGGACTTTAGCTGCTGCCATGCTAATAGACTACGCTCACGCACACACGCAGCTCTGTCTGTACAGTACATTATATTAGAAAAATGATATCTCAATCATTTCAAAGTGTGGTTTGTTACAAAATTGCATATTACATTAGATGTACATTACATATTTGTTAATTTTGATATATTAATTCTGCAAGAAATAAGAGATTTTGCACGGGGGCATCAAAACTTTCTTCCGAGGTGCTTTTGTGCAACGTATACTTGGAATTTACTTTATATGGTAGTATTCTTGAAACCAAGTTCACTCGCATGAATTATTTGCAATTTTTTGTGGACATGATTATTTAATGTCATTAAACCCAGAAAGGTGAAATTGTATTTATACTAGCTAAAAACCAATTCATCCCACTTTCAATTGGGTAATAACAAAGCTTTACACACGAACTACTGAGCAAAATTATTAAAGACAAAACATGATGAGGTTTTGTTGTTTTGTGCGTGTGCATAACGGGTACATCTACATAATCCAACATTATTATTGTATATTTGTTCCTGTGCCGATATGCGTGGGGATAATTATGGCACGACGAGAGCAGAAAGTCCTCCATTTTATTGTCTGGTGATGTGACTTCATTCGTGACGATGAAATGACATTTTCTGCAAGGTTTGCTTTTGCAGAAAAATGGCTTGCAATGTCATACATTAAGTTTTTGCAAATTGCAAAAATTTGCGATTAAAAGTCATCAAAGCTTACTACTGCTTGCAAAAAAATGCATTAAAATAAGTCCAATGTATTCACATATATATCCTATAAACATAATGCATACGGACAAAGATACAAAGTTTGCATTGCAAACCACTACGTTTACCAAAAAATGGTACATAACCGTAAAACAAAGTATGTTTATTTTGTGGTCATCTTTTGGGTACGTGTGTCCACATAAAATGATTAATTTAACATGATCCTCCATGCAGGCAATATACGTATCATCGTCAAATCTTAATGTATTCTATGCATTTTTAAATCTACATATATTAGCAGATTCTTTTGGAATTTTGAGAAGATGTAGTAACGACCAGAAGAAGATGTAATAACAATTTATAATTTCTTTACACCACAAAGGGAGTTCTTCACCAACAAAATTTTTATTTGACTGTAAATTTTCATTTGTCTGAATTTCAACGTGTTTTTCCTTGCCAGTGTGCATTTATTTGCAAACTTATTGAATTAGTTTATAACTAAATAGTCATGTAGCACGCGGTACACCAACCGTTAGATGAAGACTGGTTTCGTAAAGCTTCGTATTACATGATGCTTATATACTTAAACATACTAGAATGAATCCGAGTCTATACCACCATGCTCCTTTTTACAACAATTTCACAACTCACAAAAACAGTAAGCTGGTTATTTTTTTATTCTTGTGTTTTCAATTTAACTGCACAAAATTGTACGCAAGACATTTTGGCAACGATAGCGTTTCTTTATAGTGTCAGCCTTACATTACAATACTTGTGTACCTCTAATCAGGCAAAAAACGTAACGGCAGGTAGTATGTGGCTACTGGGTGAAGATGCTGATTAAACACATGAGTGATGTGATGCCCTTGGATTTAGCATGATGATGACGTTATGATCGTTTTGCAATTACAATAACATGTATGGCTGGCACTCTCTGTTGGAACTAGGTGCAGTAGTTTTTATTTGCACTCGGAGGGATTAGCAAATTACCTGGAGCGTCAAATATTATTTGGCAACTTTTACTGCCTTTTCCATGCCTCCTACAGACACACCATACTTGTTTTATTACACTATGTGTCTGGACTGGAGTATGTACTTGGCCTTGACCATCATTTAAAATTTGAGTAGTGCTAGCATTTCCCTTTTTAGCAATGTGTTTGTAAAAAAGTAGAACTACAAAAGGGATGTGCTTAAATAGGTAATTTTCAAATGACATCCATCCAACCTACTTAAATGGAGTATACCAGCAAGTTATACACACTAATTACTTTATTAAATTAGCTTTTGACCAGTGTCAATTCATCTGGCTCTAATCAGTAAAATAAGGCACGCGTGCTGAACACTGCTGTAGTTGTTCTAGAATGAACAGATAATTACATTTCATAAAAAATCTACTTATACTTACAGCACACATTCAAGGCTGTGCTTGTCCAACAAAATGAGTTATGCTCCAATTACTTCTACCAATTTTAATCGAAACGTTACCTTAGGTTACACCACCTTGTACCAGAAACTTGTAAAAAGAAATTTTATGGATTTCGTAACTGATACTTGTTTAGGGCAGCGTCGAAAGTCAGGTTCGTCCAGCCATTCATTCATTCATATACGCCATCAGGCAATGAACTTATGAAAAATTACATGAATTGTACATAGTATGAATCTCAATGTGTTGTAAGGCCATCATGAGATGAACTCAAGCCAAACATATTTTTCTTCAGATTGCACAAAGTTGCCGAAACCCCATGTCAATGCAATTTCTTTTACTGTGGATTTTTGTAACGGTAAAATATGGTGACTGCACCTTTTTTGAATACCACTTCTACCTCTTTATGAATAAAGTTTCACTCGTGTATTTCATTAATACCACCCTCCCAAGTACTAACTTCTGATTTTGACGCTTAATTAGCTTTAAATTATGATGGTAAGTATGCCGATCAAGTATGTCGTTTACCTTTTAAAGAAACATTACCGTGTCTGTTTTTAGCTGGCAAATCCAATAATTAATGCGCCAAACGAGTTTATCGCCATGTGCGGGAGGAACATTAGTGTCGTGAAAATATTGGTTTTCACGGCCAGAGATTTAATGAGGTGTGGAATATCTATGCACAATAGACCTCTATACATGAAAATACTAAATACATTCTTCGAGAAACCATTTTGACATTTATTTCCAAATACAAATAGTTACGATATTAGTAGTGATATATTACACATTACAAACATCTGTGGGTCTTTGCCAAAAACTGGTGTCTTCCGCAATGCTTAAATTGATTCAATTCTAAGGAGTATCAGCCCGAACATTTTTGCTACTCTCGTATGGTTCAATTTTATAATAAAACAAAATAGACTGAACCTTCATATTATCGAATATAAATCTATTCAACCGAAAAAATGCTTTAGACGAACGAGACTTGAACAATATTCTAAGTTTGAAACTTAATAAGTAATACTATTATTACCCATGTCCTATACAGTTTTCTTTATGTGTTTATGAAGAACCTGATAAACAATATATTTTATTACCAGGAAGTTTAGGGGAATGAAAAACGATATAGAGATATGGAACTGATCTTGTTGAATGAATATAAATTGTTTCTACAAGCTAACGGTGGAAATGCGCAATAATTTAATGCAATGGTTTTCTGCATCTGAATTATCATTTACATTCATATTTCATCATAGGTGATAGTGGTAAAAACAGAGAGAACTAGTTTCTCATCATCCAGAAGAAAAAGTAAAGCACCTCAGTGTGTATTGAGGTTGATAGTTGATACGTGTGCATTATGCACCATAAACAATTCAATGGATAGAAGAACCAAACTTGTAGCGAAACTTACAAGCATGTTATCATTAACAAACAAACATGACATATTAGAACATCAACATTTTACAGTAGTTAGTAATGTGATTGCGACATCCTTTTGGGCAATACAACCGTCTGTAAAAAAGATAGTGTGACTATTACCGAAAACAAAGATTAGTTGCCATTTCAGAAGTAATGCAAGATTATTACCATGTTGCACTTGTGCCTAATAATTCAGATGTGAAGATCATATTTCAGGACTTCATACGAAAGATATTTTTAAAAACATTGAATGATTAAATCTTTCAAATTACATATATAGTAAAATCAATTTAATTTGTATTAATGAAGCATGTTTTGCAGTAGACAATATTTTAAATTTTGTACAAGCGTACTTGCGTTAATGTCCAAGATTCAATCTCCAAATGTACTATAGTGACAAATTCACTTGCTAAAAACTATTAAATGTCGGCCTAGTCAATCAATGCTTCTTCGCAGACTCATTGTCAACGCACTATCGATGATTTCTATGTCAGTAAGAGATTTTTAAATTTGAAATGTAGCGGATCCAAACTTCCGACAATGAGAATATGCACAAATATAAAATAGCAGATATAAGTACTTATTTTAAAGATGTTACCGTTCATGTAAACTGTTGCAAGTTAACCATTCATGTTTTCTTCCACCAAGTTAGTAACATCGATTTCATGTAAGAAACTCTTAATTGCACCAAATTGACTAGCACAACAATGATTTTATGGTGATCACTCGTCACACTTAGTCTATAGTATGTTTGATGGAACACCATTTCTAGCTTACTTATGCTACAGTTTCGAAGTTTTGAACTCCTTTATAAATGCCTGTGTAAAACGTATGAACATGAAATACATGAGGGATAACAAACATATTGCATTGTTATAAATATGTATGTTACAATCATATTATACATCGTGTTACGATTTTACCATTTGAGACTCGGGAATATATATCTATGAAAAAGTGGATTACCTTACAGGTTGCATAAGGTGTGTAGGTATACCCGGACTTCTTAACGAATAATGTTGCTGTGGTTATCGTGGTTTCATGTTGGAGTAGCCGGAAGAATGTCTGCACTCTACACATTATGTCGTTGCTTTCCTTACAATTACAATGGTTGAAATAATAAGACTATAAGACGGTTGAAGATTCTCATTTGACGATACTTTTAGATCTTCTATTATCCATGTATGAAGTATGTAATGGAAATTCCTACAATAATTGTATTTTACTATTTTACACTCTTTTGACAAAAAGTAAACAAGATTTCCTTGTCTGTAAAAGAAGTGAAACGTAATGATACGTAATTTGAACCTGACAGTACACGGACTTGGAGATTGTATTTCAAATTTCAGTTTGTTTTGTGACGCTTGTCATTTTCTTACAAACTCATTTTTCATATTATGTTAACAAAAAGTTTGTAAGCTTTAGGAAGTAGGCAGACAGAGCAAAAAATGTGCATATTTATAATTATTAATTTGTTTATGTTGAATATATTTGTATTTATATATTGTTTATAAGAAATACGAGAAAGGGCAGGCAGAACCCTAGAATTATGAATTGAGGTTTCGTAAACGCTGGTTGTACGAAGTGTTTTGTGTTTATCCTCCAGCCTTTGCTTAAGCTAACTATTTCCAAAAGTTGTTCTAGTAAGCGATGAGATTAATTAGGATTAATCCATTCACGTTAATTTGTGTTCCTTTAACTATTTCAAAATGTTTTCATTTTATTGTAAAAAAATAAAAATTGTAAATGTTTCGAAGAAACTTTAAGATTTCTTTTATAACAAGTTATAATAGGTAATCTTAAATTACGGGGTGGTTTTTATGAGACCATCTTTTTAAACTAACAATGAACAAGAAACCTGTCCATCCACAACTAGGCAAGGCAATGTATGATGTGATCATTACTGAATGGGCCTAATTTTATCTTGCTTTAAATGACTCGTCTGTGATCAGTGATGAGTTTGTGTTTGTCCATTTACTTATTAAAATATAGAAAATCTTTTTAATGTCTTACAAACAAAGCTTTGAAATATTTTACATAGAAACACATATATATCCGTATTTTTTTCTAAACTTCGTTTACGATGTTTTGAGTTGACGCGGTTTTCATTAAAAATTATGGGGTAGGGAAAATAATGAAAAGATTTGAATGAAAGCTTATGAACACTTGCATTTTGCATTAATATGATGATAATAATGATGAAAGGGAAGAAGGTTGGTTGCCGAGCTGTCAACTAAAATGAACATTTCACTTGTTTTTTTGCAGATCTCCACTTTCATTGGCGTGACGGGATTGCGTTTTGGCGACAAGTGAAAATGTGGTGTCTATGGTCATCATAGAAAACTGATTACCAAAGCCATCATGGAATGTAAAGGGGCAGCAGCTTTGATGAGCTAACTGGGTTGCCATAACGATAAAAACACTTGGCGTGTCCTATTAAACTCAATCTAATGGCACCACACTTTACTCAAAGACCCAAAACTCAGGAAAATTCGGCTGCAAGTGCCACAAAGCCAGAACAGAGCGAGGAACATTTTTCTACTACTATTCCTGGTTCTAGTGGGTGCAATGACAGTAGTGGCATTGAAGCAACAAGTGCCAATATTCAGTACACAAAAGTTTCTGGTTTTCATCATTCAATGAATCCTTCAAATTCAAGCACCAGTGGGGATGGTGCTCAAGCTAATTATTGCCGCCAAAGCAGCAATACCATACCCCCACCGCTACCTCCATTTCGCCAGAATAATCTAAACGACAAGTCTTCTACAAATGACCCATCATCGATACGGAAGTATCTGGTTTTACTCCAAGACTGTCTTGCCATAAAATTCGCACCACTTGGCACTGGTCATCAGTCTCATCCATATCCTTTCGCTTTCAACTGCGCAGTTCCTACTCATAAAAATTGTGGCGATTGTGGCACAGTTGTTGACGATGAAGATGAACTGATCACCCACCAGCAACAGAGTAATCATCATCTTCTCCACCAGCGGGTAGTATCAAATGGTCACTTTAACAATAGCGGTAATAAATGCGACAGAAATTCAATCAGTGAACCGCTGACAACTAGTAGCAATGGCTATTTACAGGGCAATAGTTTGAGCAATAATAATAGCAGTTCCTCTCATCAGCATAATCATTTTACCCACGGAACTAACACTACTGCTATTCATGACAATGGCGACCCCCAACAGGCTTTCCATCACAAGTCAACGCATCATCATCCTAGCCTTCGACAGCAACAATTCCATTTTTTACAGTCATCCAACGGAGGGGAAATTCGTAGTCACCCGTCTGCAACCTATCCTAATGGCGTGAGATCAAATACGGCTGAAGTGGATCATTCACTCCATGCGCTTTATCTATATAAGGTAATGAATGACTATTTGGTTAGCTATTAGTCTCTTCTCTCATTTTAGAGCAACAGTGATGAGAACATACCCTTCAGCGATTTTCTTACCTTTCGAATTACACAGGCATTGTTGTTACTGGCATACCACTATTATATTTCATTTTCTCTTTCTCTCAAAATCCTGGTTGTACCTCAAAAAGTTTGCTGTCAGTCAAGTTGTTGTATTTGCGGAGGAAGGTGGGTGGATATATTATTTATATTTGATAACATACGATATTTTATCAACTTTTTATGACAGTCTGTTCGTTTTTGCTATATCTGCTGAATATTAATGGTGGCAAGTTTTTAAAAATAAGTTTTCATAAAATTTTAGTAATGCCCAGAGCTAGAGGGTAACTCCAAATTATGTTAATGTTACTCAATATTTCAACAGCAACAATTTTAAATGAAATGAAATTATATAAAAAAACAACGGAGAGGGTAAGATAATATACGTCTCAGTTTAATTCTTTAAAAAAGCTGGTCAAGCTGATGAAAAGAGGTTATGTAGACTTACATCCTATATTTTGGTAGGTGTTATAGTGGTCTGACGTTCTTAACAGCATCTGAAACAGACTTAATTTTTGAAGATTTTGCTGGCCTAGTTACATAACATTGAGTTACATGGTCTTGTTTTATTACTCCATATTATTTGAGATGATGCGCTAAATCATGAGAACGAATACATTTTAAACCATAGCAACTTATGACGAGATCTTTTGGAACGAGAAATTGAGGGAAACTATTAAAATTATTATCTTCAAGTTCGACACAACTTGGACAAACCTTGCAGAGTGTCATGCTGTTAAAGGTGTGAGCTTGTTATAAAAATATGACCGATTGTTGTAAAGAGCAATGATCTGAAAAAAGTGAAAAGATAACATGCATTCCCATGGGTAGATTTCAGCCTAATACATGTTGAGTGGTATACTTTATCTGTAACGCTTATACTATATTACTAGCTTTATACTCTTCCTATGCCTGCATTGCATTGCGTTTGTAAGTTTGAAGAGGAAGCTTCAGAATTTCCCTTTATTCTTAAATTCTTATACAAATTTGGTTCTCGTGCCGTACTTTTGTAGAAGTGATCCGGTTTTCTCCATAAGAAATTTGCAAGCAAAATTTAGCAACTTGACGCCCTCAGTGTGGTTGGTAGATAGTACTCATTTGGGTATCGGGTGTTGTTAGAAACATTCATATACATTGCATAACGTGAATAAATTCATAATATACTCACGTTGAACAACAATACTTATATTTGAGCAACAAGATATTATTTCTAGCCGCAGCAATTTTGTTAGATTCCCGGTGCGATGCTTCTAGTTTTAGTAGGATAGTGTAAGACTCTCATGAAATTTGGATTTCTGGTCTCAGTTTCATGTTCTTTTACTGAAACGTATAATAAAACTCATGTTGTGTTTACTTACATACTTAATAGTAAGAAATTCTCTTTGCATACAAACAGGTATCTAGCGATATTGCAACATCTTGTAATAAATTCAAATGATACATGATAAGAATTTACTATCTCTTGCAAAGCTTTTTACTTTGTCAAACTTGTCTTTGTTTTATCTTACATTATTACTGATTTTTAATAAACTGTGGGAATGCTGCTGCTTTAGTGGTCCGTCGATAATATATACATGTATTTGAATAAACAGATACCATTCAAGAAACTCTAAAATCTTAAAAGTTTCTGACATCATATAAAATTAAGAGTGCATTATGTTGTATGTGTTTATTCTGGCACGCAGGAAAACAAAAAATGTACAATTAATGGTCAACGGATTGTATTGGAAAATTTAAGAATTGAAGCAAAGTTATTTATTTGGTATTTTCCATTGGTCTAATATCCAGTCGAACATATTTTCTTTGGTTTTAGCAGCTAGTACTTTTCTTCATTGGCGAAGGCCATGGTGTGTATTAAAGAAGAATACATTTTGATGGAAGCACACAGTTAAACAGCGGAGCTTTTTCAAGTACAGGGTTAGGGTTTTCTCATGACTTATCAATTTACATGCAGATTAGAATTTTATGGTTCGATTGACATTGAAAATTTCAAAAATCCTTCTTTCTGAACAATTTTTGCGCGCGATAGCTCATTCAATGCAATAAAAGTCACGTATATTAATATATTGATGCAAATAGGCGATAGAATTGTGTAAGAGCTTATAGCTTTAGTCATGAACAATAAAAGATTTTAACAGCGTTTTTCTCGTGTAATAATCAAAAGTAGTTTTTGACTTGCAAAAATGTGTATTGGGGTAGCATGACTTGTCAGTCGACACTTTACGCTGCAACCAACAATTTTACATAGACTACAGTAAGGATGTGTTAGTGATGCTAGGATCATGGGGATGCAGAGTCATATTAAAATATTTTTGCATTGTCATTTTCTAAGAACTTCAAATAAATTTTTACAGCATCGCAATAATGTATAAGAATAGCCTTTTAATGTATAATATTCCTTCCTGTGTAAATAAGGACCAGTCGTTTCTTGTAAAAAAAACGTTTACCTTCATACAAAGGAAGTTTCAATTGGCTATAGTGATTGTGTTCGCTTTAAAGCAGGACAACAAAAGTAGGACCTATGTGCAGTAATAATTATGGTTATGGCTAATTAAAATTTCTTCAAGTTGGGGAAAATACTTTGCAGAATTAGTACTCAAGTACGTACTTAGAATAAATGAGTTTTTGACGCGATGCTGAAAAACTTGGGGTTTTTTATGTATAGAAGTTCCACAGAACAAGAATGAGTAGGGAAAATGGCTAATGGTACGTAATTTTGTACCCTCTTGTCCCCTTTAATATCTGGGAGTAAAGGCCAAGCTTAATTACTATCTAGGGAGATCTTCATGACATAAATAAGGTGCACAATTTAAATCACATGTAGCTGCAAAGCTTATGCACGAACTACTTAATATACAAAAATTATAGACAAAATATGTGGTCTTTTATGAGTTTTTCATAGTATGTACTAGAAAGTGCACAAATGCTCAATGTTCCATTTCCTGACAATGATATTTAACCACTGTCAGATTCACTGTAATCAGATTAACACTTTTATTCGCCATAATATACATGTGTCAGTATAAAAACAAGTTTGTTTTGGTTTGGGACAAAGTATGTAGCAGTTCCTTTGTAAAGTCCCAAAATGATGCATCTTCAAAGGTTTCTGGAAGTGCAAGATATTAGTATAGAACTTATATAATAGAAGATTACTATCAGTGGCAAACCTTCCTTGCGCTGCTGCCATAAATCTTGCAACGTAAAAATTCAGTGAAGCTGTCTAAATGTGTAAAAATTCATATAATTTTTAATTAAAGATTGTCCTCTCTCAACTGAAACATTTTCTTGACACTTTATCAGGTATGCATACCCATTTGTTCTCTTGAATCAATGTTTACCTAAATTTAAATGATGTATGCATTGAGATTTTCAAGTATTCTAAAACCCGCATGTTAAACATATTCGATGAGTGCTCAAAAAACATAAATACAATTTCTGTAGTGTAATATGTAATTTTGTACTTGTACACGAAAACTTTCGCCTCAACAAATGAACAGGAGGGGAGACAAGTTCGATTGTGCGGTTGCCAAAAGTGCTGGTAGAAAACTTTTTAGTTGGATTTTTTCCTAAGAAGAGGCACAAAAACACAGGCATTGAAAACATTTTACCATCCAACATTCCCTTAGCTTGATTTTTAAACCGAAAATTACACGTTGTAAATATACAATATTACATATACTTGGAGCCTCTCCTAGCAAGCGAGTGATGATAGAGACACATCGACTCTGCTGAAACTTAATATCACATCTTCATCTACGACATGATTTTGTATCGTCACCGCGATAAGTTTAGAAAAGTGTGCTGCTCTTCTTTTGCATCAACTATGTGATATCTCTACTCTTGCTACAAACACACAAATTCCTCAAGAGCAAAAAATCCTATCCTCGGCAGGAAATGATACAAGTGACAACGCTGATGAAATTTTTCAGCTCATGTACATGGAAAGTGAAGAACGCGGAATTCTTTAGATTAACCGCTATTTGTGTATAGCTACAATGTATGTTTTAGCAAGCAAGTTTTAAAATGTATGTATATTATGCATAAATTGCTTGCTAGGAATTCTTCTTTGCTCATAAAATACTAATGCAGTACCAATAATATGCGATTCAATAAATGCGATGTGCAGCACAAATTGTGCATACCATTTAAGTTTCATATCCAGGATTTTAAAAAGTATTGAAATATATACCTTGTTGCGGATTCCTGAGGAGGATAGCTTGGCTTGGGAAAGAAAATAGTTATAATAATAGTCTTTGTTCAGAGTCTTAGATTCCCCA
>CM056168.1:24167595-24253588 GCA_029691765.1 Entomobrya proxima
TGGTTTGTTCTTAGTTATCTTCAGTTATCTTGGTTTTAGATAACTAAAGTTAAAATTGTCGAATTATTTTGATTTACAGAAGTTTCAGCAAATTTAGTCGTTTTAAGAGTTTAGACTAGCAAATTTGTATAGTTTCTGTCAGAAAACTTTCTGAGTATCATATTTATGCTGTGCTCCAAACTTAGGATAATTAGTGGAGTTTAAAAGGATGTTTTAGCAAATTTATTTTCTTCTGTTATTTAAATTTTCCAATAAATTTTGGCAAATTGGGAGTTTAGGTTCTACTTTGGCGTTTAACAATTTGATTTGGTGTGCAAAATGATTTAGTTTATGGTAAACTTGCTGAAATGTTGAAGTCTGATGTCTGAGATTTGCTGTTTTGTTTCTGAATTGTGGTAAAATTTGCAAATCTTTGGTGGTTGCTATGGAAACATTTAAGTTAAACTTTAGCTAATTTGTTACTGCTAAACAGAAATTCATTTAAACTTATTTTCAGAATGTTTAAATTTTGAGTTTGTATCTATAGAAATAGGAAACTTTGTTCAGTAATAGCAAATTTTAAATTCATATAGGTTTATGAAATTTACACAGCAAAAGTGAAAGTTTTGACATATAAATTTGGAAACTTTCAGGCTAAATTTGAATTTTAAGAGTTATTTTAGGGGATTTACGTTACTTTTAGCAAAATCTAGTCGATTATGTGTGGCGAAATTGGAAAAAATTTGTCGAATTCTTTATATTTAGATGAATATTACATGTTTTAAAGATTATAGTCTAGCAAATTTGAAAACTTACTGGACTTATATTCCACTGCAAATTTTAGATAAGTGATGAAGTTTTAAATGATGTTTTAGGGAGTTTAGGGTTTGGTTTAAAAATGATATAGTTTAGTAGTCAATTCTTGCAAATTTGAATACAATTAAATTTGCGAAACTTACAGTAAACTTATGAAATTGTTAAAATAAGTTGGTTTTAAAATATTTTAGAGTGAAGGCATATATTCATAATATAAATTTGATTGTATTTTGAAGTTCTTCTTTAATGCTTTAAACAGTAACGACAAATTCAGTAATAGTAAATTTCAAATTCATATAGGGTTATGAAATTTTCACAGCAAAAGTGAAAGCTTTCACTTATAAATTTGGAAATTTTTGGTGGTTGCGTGTGAAGAATTTTGTTAAACGTTAGCAAATTTGTTACTGCTAAACAGAAGTTCATTTGAACTTATTTTCAGAATGTTTAAAGTTTGAATTTGTATCTATAGAAATAGGAAACTTCGTTCAGTGATATCAAATTTTAAATTTATATAGGTTTATAAAATTTACAAACCAAAAGTGAAAGTTTTGACTTATAAATTTGGAAATTTTCAGTCTAAATTTTAAGAGATAGTCAATTCTGGCAGCCAAAATTGAGAACAATTTTAAGGTGTGTCGAATTATTTAGATTTCAATGAAATTTGCTAAGTTCTTTTAAAAGTTTCGACTAGCTGATTTGAAAACTCACTGAATATTGTACTGCAAATTTGAGATAAGTGGTGGAGTTTTAAAGGATGTTTTAGGAAGTTTATTAGATTGATTTGGTTTTAAAATGATATAGTTTTTTAGCAAATTCTGGCAAATATGAATGTAATTTAATTTGCAAACGTTATAGTAAACTTGTAAAACTGTTAAAATAAGTTGATTTAAAAATATTTTAGAGTGAAAGCATATAGGCGTAATATTGCAAATTTGATTATATTTTAATGTACTTGTTTAATGTTTTAAACAGCAACGATAAGCAGAATCTCGCGAATTCAAAAACAATTTTTAACAAACACGCAAATTTACGGAATTTATTAGTGTGCTAACGGCAAATCGAAAATTACATTTACGTTTAAATTTTAGCAAATCAAAAAATTGGCAAAATTTTAAGTCGTATATTAACGCCTTCAATTTTTTCTAATAACAAATTTCCAAGCATCCAGCAGTATCAAGAAATTTGAACACTGAAGTTGATACAAATTTTATAAATGTATGTTTCAAATTTGAATATTTAGTATTCTTCAATGGCAATTCTTTAACGATACTTTTTAAGTAGAATCTCACAAATTTAAACCTTCAAATATTTTGCTACATAATTTTTCTATTTTTACCAATGCACAAATTACAAATTTACGTAAATTATTGGGTTGCTAACGACGATACGAATATTTATGCGGTTAAATTTGAGTAAGTTTCTGAGTGATTTGAATGTTGAAAATTGCCAAATTTTCTCAAATCGAATATTAACGTCTTTGAATTATTCCTAAATTTAATTTTAACAAATTTCCAAATATCGAGTAGATTTAAAAAATTTGAACACTACGCACGTAGAATTAACACAAATTTCATTAAACCATAAATTTACTCAAGTCTAAACTTAATTCAAATTTACACCAAATTTCTCCTCCACAGACCTCTCACAACGTGTAGACAGCGTAAAAGAAGAAAACCTAAAACTCCGATCCGAGAACCAGGTCCTAGGCCAGTACATCGAGAGCCTAATGAGCGCCTCTAGCGTGTTTCAACCCGTTTCACCGAAAAACAAGCGAAAGTAACTGCCTTGGATACAAATAAATTTGCATATTTTACGCTTTTTTTCTATTTGTTTCTGCACACGTGAGTTTAATTTTCTCTTTTTTTCTAGTTTTAGTACAGATTTTGAATTTTAGGCTTTTATTTTAATTAACACACGGTAAATTTTATTTTTTCATTGTAACGTAACGTTAGGAACTATAGCTAATTAGTTTTTTCTTTCATAGGAGCAGCAGTAGCAGTCGGGGTGGAAGTGGAAGTGGGTCTGGGGGGCAAGGGCAGGGTGGGGGGAGTAGCGGGTCTGCTGGGGGGATGATGATGAAGACTAAAGGATAATTTATTTCAATAAAACACACTTTTTTGTTCTCAATTTGTCATGGTTACTCATTTAGCATCTTTTCCATAAAAACGCATAAATATCTCATGAAAACTACTACACCCAAAGATTTCCAAGGAAACTGTAATATATTCCATATAGGACGCATCTGAAACGCATCATCCTCTATGTATCGCTACCGTGGCAACCTACCCTTGAATCTCTGTGTCCTTCGGTTCGATCCGGAGCATTCCGCGTTTTCCCAAAGCCCCCTATATACACGATTTATGACCTTGGTGCACACACACCTGGGTTTTTCAGCAAATTTGTCTTTAAATTTTACAAATTTACAGTAAATTTAACAGTTAAGTGCATTCATCATGCGTACACTCCAAACTGTAGCTGCACTCACGTGCATGAAAACTCTACTCATGATTTTCAACGTTTTGTTTTGGGTAAGTAACGTCTTAACAGGGTTAAGGTTGCTTAGGTTACATAAATAAAAAATATTTAAATTTCCTAGATATCCGGGATAATCTTACTTATCCTCGGAGTATGGCTCCACGTCGAACTCCACAAGTTCGTTGACCTGTCATCAGGTACCGATAACCCAAGCGGGATAACAGCTCCGTACGTGCTTATCGGTACTGGGTTGCTCGTGTTGTTCCTTGCTACTCTGGCTTGCTGCTGTACTATTAACGAGCAACCTGTGTTGCTTTACATTGTGAGTGCATGTTACTATGGATACTAGCATGAAGTTTTGGTTTCTAAATTCTTAAAATACTTTACAGTACGCGGCATTCTTATCGATCGTGTTCGTCGTGGAGATGAGCGTGGTTGTCAGCGGATGGGCGTACAGGACACAGTTATCTGAGGCTTTTGAGAATGGGTTGAACTCGAGCATGAGCGTTTACAATGTTGATTATCCGAAAACCTCTTCTATTAATTCTCTACAGGCGCATGTGAGTGTTTGAGGTTGTGTGTTTGTTGTCTTGGTAACTGATATTTTGGGATCTTTTGTTTTAGGTTCACTGCTGTGGTGTGAAGTCTCCTTCTGATTGGTATGGGACGCCGTATGGGAAGGTCAGTTTGTGATAATTTGGTTGATTGAGGTGGTTAGGAAATTTGCTTAAATTTTGCTATGAAATTTGAAAATTTCTGCAAATTTATGGGAAGTTTGAAAATTTTGTAATCGACTTTGCAGGAAATTTTTAGGATTATTATAAGCAAATTTAAAAGGTTCATAAGTTTTAAATTTGTTTTCATGGAATTAGTAAATTTGCAAAATTATACATTCTCACATTTACAATTAATTAAAATTTGCTACACTATAGAACGTAGCGTAAACATAAACGATTTTTACCAGTTTACTATTAGCAAATTTGCAAGAAAAGATTGCATTAAAATTGGGAAAGTAAGTTATTTAATTAAAGTGGGTAGGGAATTTGCTTTAAAATCAATGTTTAAGTTTCTGCAAAATTTTAGCAAGTTTGAAAATTGAGAGGCTACCGACAAGAAGGGAACTTCTGGTTACTATGTATGAAGTATCGATAATATTTTTGCAAAAAATATTTTGTCTGTCTCTCTTTTCCCCAAAACTTGTTTTAACGCGTTTTTATTATTAAAAAAACGCAAATTAAAGCGAATGAACACAGATTTTAGCTTAACAGTAATAATGACATAATGACAATGAGATAAGCAGTAGTTTTTAAATAAAAGAACCATTAGTACACGGCGCTTTTTAGTTAAACTAGTTTACAATTTCGAAAATCTCTGTATAGCAACACTCAGAAGTTCCCTTTTTGCCGGTAGCCACTCAATTGTAATCGGTTTAATAGAAAATTTTAATGATTGTGCATAAGTAAATTTGAAAGGTTCATATGTTTTAAATTATTTGCAATTATTATAGAGTAAATTTGCAAAATTACAGTCTCACATTTACAATTTATTCAAATTTGCTACGCTATAAAACAAACAACAACAATAAACATAAACAATTTTTACCAGTTTACTATTAGCAAATTTGCAACAAAAGTTTACATTAAAATTAAGACGAGGAAATTTGTTAGGTTAATTTAAAATTTGCTTTCATGGAATTAGTAATTTTGCAAAATTAAGCAGTCAAACAAATTTGCTATGCTATAAAAATTCGCACAAACTTGCATCAAAGGTTTTCAAAAACATTTTAAAAACAAATAAAATTTACAAGTTTAGCTATGATTAGCAATTTTGCAAGAAAACTTTACATTAAATTTAAAACGTTAGCTTATTAAAAATTAAGTATCATATTAGATCTGCTCGAATAACAAGTTGTTTAGTAAATTTGACAAGTCGATAGAAGATTTTAAAATTTTCTTGGTTTTCGAATATTTTAGTAATATTGTCAAGCAAATTTTCATGAAATTTATAACGACAACACAAAATTTAGAAAATTACAGTATTTACAACTCAAATTTTAAACACAGACCATATTTAATGATTTTTAGAGATTTTGTAAATTTGTTGACAATTTTCATAATTTTAAGTACAATTTTGCATAAATTTGCAAATAACTGAAATTGATACTAAATTAAGAGCAAACTTGAAAGTCGTGTGAACTTAAAATTTGTAAAATAACTTGAAAATTTGACATGGAAATTTAAAACAAATTTTCTAAATTTCGCAATATCAACTAGTTTCCAATGTTGTTTGGTGTACAACATTAGTCAAATTTCAAGTTTAAGCAAATTTGCAAAAACAGCATTCTATACTAAACTTGCTCCAAATTTCCCATCAAATTTACAATAAAAAATGTACCCACAGATACCCGGTTCCTGCTGCAAAACAAATATGGGCTGCGACACAAAGGATTTACGGGTCATCTACAGACAGGTAAGTTAAAACCCTATCTCAACACCATAGCAACAATCTAAACATAATCCTTTAACCCCTAAAGGGCTGCTACACCCTAGTAACATCCCTAATCCGCGAAAACTTCGTATTCGTCGGATACGCTGGCGTCGGAATAGCCTGTTTCCAAGCAGTCGGGATAGCACTCACGATCCTGTTGGCAAAGTTACTCCAGAAGACAAAGTACGAGCAGATGAGCTAAACTGGGAGTTGCTATGGAGAGGAATCATCACATATCATGCACTTTTATACGCACATTCGTTTTGCACGGGTTTTTTGCACACATTTTAGCGTTAGATAAGCACTCATGCACACTCACGTAAAGGTTAGGTTTGTTCAAAATAGTTCAAAGTTGAAGCCAAATAAACTTAGTAACAGGTTACCTGGGTGATGGTGTTGTTTTTGTGAGCTGGATGTTAAAGCAATAAGCGGGTGTGGATGGAATAAAGTGTGTACCTGGTTTATTGTGTCAAAAAAGTTATTTTTGGATGGTTTTTATTGGCATAGAAACTTAATTCATGGATTTAAATCATGTAACTGTGGAAACGCATGCAACGTTTAAATAACTTTTATTGTCATACATAACCCTATCATCCTTAAACCCATAGAAACAAATACATCAAAAAGAAAGAATCTCAAGTAGCCCCGTTTCTTTCCCTTCCTTATTGATCAATAGAGCACGACAAGCGACAAGGCTTGCTCTCTAATCATCACATTTTCCACTGAGTTCACATAACAACGTAAGAGACGCAGACAAGAGTAAATAGTGGTGTTCGCAACAAAAGGAAAAATTGAGAGGAAAAAAGAAAGATACGAGGTTTGGGTACTCTAGACACGATCTACACCGTTGCGTTGATTGCTGATTAGATTATTGCTTAGGATACGCTACCATTTTTCGAGATTGTTCAGGGTGGAGTGGAGGGGCTTTTTTTTGGAGGGTTAACGGGTTTGTGAGAGTAGCCGGTGGGGTTTGGAGTTTGAGTTGAGTTGGATATAGGTTTGATGCGTATTTATTTTGAATTAACTTAATACTTAAAAATTTGACTAGAACTAAATTCAAATTAAGTTACTACACAATTTTAAGTTCTAATACAATTTGTTTACGTTACAATTTGTGATTTAATCACACTTTCACAATTGAAGGTTTCAAGAAAACGAAATTTTGACTTTGCCAAGCAATATTCACATGATATTTTAAATAGGCGAGTAAATTTGATATAAGCATCAAATTTGGTAAATTTAGATTTAGTTCGATTTTGAATTAATTTCACAGTCAAATTGAAATAGGATTTTAATTAATTCTGAGTTAAGCAACTTACTATTTGAAATAACCATGCAGTCGATTTAGTTAATTGCAAATTTTAGCTTTGTAATTTGAATTTAGTTGAAACTACGTAAACTCATGTAAAATAAACGAATTAAATGCATACAAAAATTCAATAAAATTTAAAAATTTTCCCGTTGTTTAAAAGATAACTGCTTCACGGTTTCAAGCAAATTTGTATGCAGCAGTAAATTTGTCTTTTTCAAATTTGTTGAAAGTAAAAATTAGTCTAAACCAATCTTAATTAGATTTACTCAAATTTGTGTAATTTTCAAAGAATTTCAAACAGACACACAGACAAACAAACTACACCAAACAACCCATCACAAACTCCAAACCCTGAACATCACAGAAACCCCCCGCAGCTCCGTAAAAAAAAGTTTTTCCGCTCGGCACGTCGATCTGAAGAAAAAAATAGATCCTAATTAAGAAACACGGAGGAGGAACACAGAAAATCCCTCACAATACGATTCATTACGTGGCTTATTGTTGTTCCTGCGGGGGGAGATGTTTCTTGTTGCCCCGTTGCAACATGTGTATCTCTTTTTTGATGCTATGCAAATCCTGTTTGCTTTTAGTATGCCAGCATGTTTTTGTTCGGTTTAATTCGATTTATTGATAGTTTGCTGTGTAAATTATCGTACATGTGTAAATTTGGGAGATGTGTGGGTAAGGGAGTTTTTTCTTTTGTTTGGGGGAGATAAATTTGTTACTGTTTTTGGAGGATAGTGGATCGGTTTTGGAGTTGGAAGGGAAATGGTTCAGTATTAAATGTATATTTGTTTGAATAAGTACACGATATTTAGCGCACGTGTGTACGAGTTTTCTAAGGATTCAAACACCCATGATAATGAGTGACAAATTTCCTATGACAAAGTTGCAAAATTTGTTATTGAATTCCAAATTCCAAACATCAAAAGAATACATAATCAAACACGCTATGTTTATAACAAATTTCCAAAAATTGAGAAAATTACACCAGTTTTCAGGAATAACAAAGTTGACTTGTTTCAACTGCCGTGACGCAAAATATTTAAATATGACAAAGCGAAAATTCTTATATTACAAATAATCACAAATAAACATGCTCTAGTTAAGTGAAAATCAGCATATGTTTGAATAACCTTAACGACATTTAGACCACGCGTGTACAAATTTTCTAAGCAACCCATGATGATAAAACAATTTCCTGCAAAAATCCTTGTTTCATTTGAAATCAACAAATCGTAAATTTACGAATCATTTTTAATTTTAGAAACATGGACCAATACGGAAATTTTAATAATGCAAATTTTAAATAAGCACAATTAAACATGCTCCAGTTAAAACCTATGTTTATTTGAATACGTCAAAACCAACATTATGTTTGCATAACCTTAACGACATTTAGCCCACGCGTGTACAAGTTTTCTAAGTATTCAAATACCCATGAGATAACAAAACAATTAATTTCCTGCAAAAATCCTTGTTTCATTTGAAATGATCACAATATATAGTCAAACACGCTCTATTTAAACAAATTTCCAAAAATTAAGGAAATTATATAGGTTTTCAGGAACGACAAAATTGACATGTTTCAAAGAATGCAAAATGTTTCACAGATCTTACACTGTACATAATTGTAATTGCAATGTGGAAATTTTTATAATGCAAATTTATATAAGGACAATCAAGCATGCTCCAGTTAACTTAAAACTTACGTATGTTTTTGAATAACTTTGACGACATTTAATCTTCAAATTTTCTAAGCATCCAAATACCCATGATAACAATTTTCCTGTGACAAACTTGCAAAAATACTTGTTCTATTTGAAAAATCAATCGAATATATAAATGCAAATTTATATAAGCAAAAACTAAAATGCTCCAGTTAACTTAAAACCTATATTTATTTGAATAACCTTAACGATATTTAGCCCACGCGTCTTCAAATTTTCTAAGCAATCAGAATACCCATGATAACGAATCACTAAAATCCTTGTTCCATTTGAAGTATATAATCAAACACGCTCTATTTGGACACGAGAAATTTCCAAAATTGAGAAAATTATACAAGCTTACAGGAGCAACAAATTGGAGTGTGCTGCCTTGATGCAAAATGTTTTATATACAGATCTTTAAATAAACATAAGATGCAGTATGCATATGGGAACGTGGGCTCATGTAAATTGTAAAGTGGGAATCCAGCTAAATTAACGATAAATTTTGAATTTTTTGGGATAAATTGTAGGCATTATTGCTCCAGTTACTTAAATTCTCATATATTTAAATAATCATGGTAGTAGTACGTTAATGTAGTACGCTGGATTTTTAAAGTTTAACTCAAACATGTTGAGCAACATTGCTAATTTCTACTAACCAGGTTTTCAGAAAATTATTCCGATCCAAATTACCACAATTAGATCTCATTTTCCAGATTTAGAAGTTCACTGACACGAATTAACAAAGTTTCATAAACTATCGTGATAGATTTGAGCAATTAACATATATTTCTAATTAGATTATCATTTTGTGATTTTAGCACACTATTTTGAGCTAAAGAAAATGCAACAAAACGATTTTTTTTCAATCGAGAATATTTAAGCAATCAATTTAGGTTCAAATGTGCTACAAATAATAAATTTGCTACTGCAACGTACAAATTTCAAGTGCATAAAGGTTAACATCGTTATTTCGTTCAGTCCAGTACAAATATCATTTAGAAAATTGCTTAAAAATGTAGCAACATAATAGGCAAGTTCGATTCATTTCGTAAACTATCGTGTTTAAATTACATGAGCTGCTAAAAAATTCGTAAATTGCTAACGTTATATATTCAAGTCAATACTGCATAAAGTAACGCCACCAAAAAAACCCATAAGCCATCAATAAAAAAAACCAACCCCGTCGTGTTACTCCAGCAACAAGAATAAGAGAAACGTCGTATGCTTTGCGAACAAACACAGATCCACAAAACTGCTACTCCGTGTAGCACGCTTCAAATTCATGAGATCGTGTTTGCCGAATTGATAAATTGTTCAAACTTATGAATAAATGCGTTTGTGATCGATGGAGCGTAGATTTGATTTGATTTTGAGTTTTATGCTTTTTTTTTGGTTCGTGTATGAATTGTGATTTTGTGCGTTTAGGGGATTAAATTTTAAAGAAGCTAAACTTAAACGTGTGTAAACTTATGTTTAAAATATTTAGTTTAAAAAGTTGTAATTTGTATCAATTTGTAGAAAACTAATTCAAAATAAGTTTTGTTTGTCGTTAAGCTTGAAGAAAAAGCTGGCATAAAAGCGCTATTAATTTTTATATGTATTAGTGAAAATAAGCGCAATTAAATTTGATAGAAAAGTAAAATTTTAAATATTGCAACTTAAACAAGCTTAAACTAAAATTGTTTGTAAAATTGATCTGTTTGTCACATGTTAAAAACCTGTCAAATGTAGAAAACATTAGTTTATAAACCAAAATCTTAAGTTTTTATAACTTTCAGCTAGAACGCCGGTATTAGATTTTCCTGAAAAAAAAAACCATATAGCTTGTAATAAATTGCTTATAAAATAAATGCAATTGCTTTAACGCATAAATCGTCACTTTTTGACTGACAAGCTTATTTGAATACGATGAAACGAGTGTTTAATGTTTGCTTTCAAAGTCGTATAAGTTTCCAGGAAAAAAACGCTCTAGTATCGAGTTTAGAGAATTTCCTATATTTATATAACAGAATAACACGATTGCTGACAATTTTAACATGATAAAATAGGAAACTTTAGGTTAATGAAGAATCGGCTAAAAACTTCAAACTATTGTAAACTGAAAATAATTTCACGATACTCAAATATTACAGTATACTGATTACCTAACCATACATTCATCAAACCCTCTCTATCCAAAAAAAACAAAATTATTCTCAAAATACCAAAAAATTACAAGTCGCTCGTACCCTATCCCCCAGACAGTGTGTATTTATACTCGACTGAAAGCGTTCAATTTGTGGAGTAAAAGCACCGAGTTCCTTGACATACGCGATAGCTTACAATCGTACGATTGTATGCTTTTTGTATCAGTAACAAGCCCTCGAGACATTTTGGTGATGATGCGAGAGGTATGTTTGCTGGGAAAATTGGGGAATCGTGCGGGTGTGTGGAAGTAGCTGGGGTTTGTGAAATGAGGTTAGAATTACTTTTGGTTTGGATGCGTGGATGTTTAGTAAAGTTACTTGGTAAATTGTAAAGTTATCACTGGAACTATCGTAAAATTTGGATTTTAAAGTTGTTATAACTTTAATTTGATTATTATAGCGTTGCAATATCATATTAAAAGTAACATAAAAATTATTTAAATAATCATGAAACTCGGTTAGTTCGTTTGGTAAATTTGATTTAAAAGCCTTTCTTGAACACGAATTTTAAAGCATCGTTACGAACATTACGAAGATTGCTATTTAACATAATCTTTGGAATTAACTTTATTAGCCAATTTACTAAAGACTAACTACAACACGACCGCCTAAAATAGTTTTATTTAAAAGTAATTACGATTAAAATCGAAAACAATTAATTAGAATTTCTAAATTTGTAAGCCTATATCAACGTAAACAATGTCTTGTGAAATTTACTTTACTCGTTAATTAGTAAAGTTAGTAAACTATTGAGTAATTATATGGATGCCTCAGATGCTTTCGAGTATATTTTTGCATATGGGACCGTGCGGAGCGAAGCGGAGCACCAGGATTATTATCGCGTGCGAAGCACGCGATTTGGGCAACGGAAATATTGGTTGCCATAATCCTTCACATAATCACATATATGCTTCCATTCAGTAGCACCAAAAAAAATTTAAACTTAACTGGAGAACGACCCACTCGGTCGATTTCGATGAAATAAAAAATTCTGACATTCTGAAGACATGGATTAGGTGCATTGATTCGAAAATTTTGAAAAAATTGCATTCTTGGTATCATTTTTGTCAAAAAATTGGATTACTACATGGCTAACTGGGAAACACATTGTAATGGTCACTATGGAACGGCTGCATGCAATTTTATGGTCATTTTTGTGGAAAAATGGGCTCTAAACCAGAGTAAATGGGCTCTAAACCAGGCTAAATGGGCTCTAAACCAGGCTAAATGGGCTCTAAACCAGGCTAAATGGGCTCTAAACCAGGCTATATGGGCTCTAGACCAGGGTGAATGAGCTATAAACCAGGGTGAATGGGCTATAAACCAGGGTGAATGGGCTATAAACCAGGGTAAATGGGCTCTAAACCAGGGTTAATGGGCTCTAAACCAGGGTAAATGGGCTCTAAACCAGGGTAAATGGGCTTTAAACTAGGGTAAATGGGCTCTAAACCAGGGTAAATGGGGCCTAAACCAGGTAAATGGTCTCTAAACCAGGGTGAATGGGCTATAAACCAGGGTGAATGGGCTATAAACCAGGGTAAATGGGCTCTAAACCAGGGTTAATGGGCTCTAAACCAGGGTAAATGGGCTTTAAACTAGGGTAAATGGGCTCTAAACCAGGGTAAATGGGGCCTAAACCAGGTAAATGGTCTCTAAACCAGGGTGAATTGGCTTTGTACCAGGGTAAATGAGGTTTAATGTCCCAATTAACTAATCAAAAAATTTTCATCTGAAGAGTAATATTTGTAATAAAAAGTTAGAAATAAAACCAAAGGGAAAAATCCCAAAAACCTGCATATGGGACATATGATGTGCACGAACAAGGTAAAAATAATTTTTTGATTGCACGGTCACATGCGCTAATTTTTTAGATTATGATTAGATTAGAATTGATTAGATTAGCACATGTGACCGTGCAATCAAAAAATTATTTTTACCTTGTTCGTGCACATCATATGTCCCATATGCAGGTTTTTGGGATTTTTCCCTTTGGTTTTTAAAACTACTTATCTGAATATCTAAATTTGTAAACCTATCTCAACGTCCTAATCCAACAGACAGACAAACACCCCCAACCCATAAAGTATCTAAAACCCACTCCACCAAAAAACCACAAAGGACGATCGCTCTACTAATGAACAGGAGCCAGAGAATACGTATATCATTACAACCAGAAACTTTTACTCTTTGATTACAGGTCAATTTGCTAATTATAATTATAGGGTAGTGGAGTATCAGAAGCTAAGGATTCTGTTTATTAAGCGACACTTTGTTGCTATTGGAAACGTAAGAGTTAAACAGAGTTTACATAGCATGAATTTTTAAAGTTAACTTGCGATATCTTCAAAAACCAGACATTTGCGTTTAAGAAACACAAAAGAAACCTTGAACATTGTATCCAAAGCAACGCAGCACATCAAAGACAAAATATTGTGACAAGATGCCCACACCCACTGGATTTTTTCTACTTTTAACACGTAATCATTGATATATCAACGTCACGATTTTTGTTGATTGCGTTTGTGTATTTGAGAATACTCTCTTCTTTTTAGTTTCCATGGTTCTTAGAAAAGGGTTAAAGTAGAGTAAAGAGTTTTTTGGAGTAAAATAGATTGTTTTTTCTTGGAATGAGGGAGGTGGAGTTTTTTTTTGGATACAGGAAATGTGTGTACGGTTTTTCTTCTTTTTTTGGGTTTTTTTCAACCCTTTCAAGCTATTGTAGTTATTGAACTTGCCATAGCATAGCATGTAATTTCGCATACAGCTCCAAGTAAATCGAACTAAATTCGCGAATTAAACAAAATACCTCAAACACTTAATAGCAATAAGCCGACTAGCTCGTAACCCAACCTACTGTAACGTTAGAAACCACCCTTTTCGTGTTCTCGCTACCCAATGAGGTTGCGTTACTCAAGCTAGAACGTTAAACCATGCAAGTCGAGTAAAGAGTGTTCAGTTCCCTTCAGGATCTCGGTGAGATAAGTAGCGTTGTTTGGGGGTTTTGCTCGTTTTTGTTTCTTTTTTTGGGGTAATTTGGTATTCCTGGATGACTGGAGGGCTGGAGAACGTTAGGTTGCACGGGGTGCTTATGATGCGTGGGGGTGGGGGGATTGGGTGTGAGTTTGAACGTGGGGAGTTGCTGCAGATTGGGGGGAGTGGGGGTGGTGGGGTACATATTAGGGGGGATGGGAGGAGGGAGAAGGTGAGTTGCTGAGATTTCGTGTGAAATTTTTTTGTGTGGTTTTTTGTGGTTCTTCTATAAACTTGCCTTTTATTGTGTTTCGGGGTTCTCTTTTGTGATTTTCGAGAGATCGTTTGAGGGTTTTAGAGGGTTTGAGTGGTTGTAAATTCGGTGTTTAAGGATTCTTGGTGGTGAGTTGAGTGGAGTTTTAAGGGATGGTGTTTTGTTGTGGTTTACATAGGGAGTTTTTGAGAATCGTGTAAAAATGTTAATAAATTTAGTGGCAATACGTGTTTCTATGGTTATGTGTACTTTCACTTTTAGATTTATCCAGGTTTTAGATTAAACTTGAAATTGCCAATTGCAATATTACGTGTGGATTTGCTTATTTCTATAGAAACCTAGTATTTGCGTTTATTTTTTGCAACTATTTAATGCGAGAAGTTGCAAACTACAGGGTGTACTTATTGAGAAGTTATTTTTAGTTGTGTCCATGGAAACCAACAATATGTGTGTGCTTACAAACTGCCAATTTAGTTGTTTAGTTCAGTATACAAATGTTTATAAAGAAAAATTTTAATTTTGGCAATATGACACAACTTGTATCTATGGAAACTTGGAATTTGCCTGACAGACGATATTGAATGTACATTGTACATGTGTAAACATACCACAAGAATGTTTTACAACGTGAAATTTTCCTTTAACATTTTGTTACCATGGAAAACAATAACCAAAAATATGCGTTTACAAACTTGAAATTTAGTGTTACATGACTTTTTTAAAAGAACAACTTATATTTGATCGTTACATAGAGTCAATTTATTAACCAGTATCGAACGAATAAACCCATGAATCTGTGAACAGAAAAAAATTCCCATGTAACGATTCTCCCCTTAAAAAGCCCAACAAAAGGCACGGATCCTCTCGAAAAAGCACAAGCACACAAAACACGCAACGTCCCGTAACAAAAAAAGTGTCGCGTAAGAAAATTTATCGTACCCTATTGTTACCATGACTTTACACCTGGACAATGTTTTGGGTGTGATGTGAAGAAGTAGAAGAACCCTCACTGTAAAAAAAGTTTATTAATAGACTCCGCATCAATAACCGATCACGAAACATATCATAAAAGAAAAAGCGCCGGTTTCTTAGCTACCGAAATATACCAACCGCAGCGTAAAATTAATTACGCTCAAGAGGATTTAATTGAAGTTGTGTGTAGTGTAGTATTGTTTTCCTGCTGTGATCGTTACCACGCGTGTTTTTGTTTTTTAAGGTTGAGGATCCTGTGTGCGCCACATGCCAGGATAAGATTGTGCAGCGGTATTTGCTTCAAGTTAACGGGGTTCATTACCATACTGGATGCCTGAGGTGCTGCGTTTGCTCGAGTGCTCTTGAACGGGAGACTAGTTGCTTTGTTAGGGATGAGAGGGTCTATTGTAAAGGGGATTATTACAGGTGAGTTTGAGTTTTTGATTTTTGGAGTTATCGGAGTTTTGTTACGATATATTGGGGTTTAGTGGGGTTGAAAATGGAGTTTATGGAGGTTGTAAGTAGAATTAGTGGAGTTTAATGCGGTTTTGAGTCTTGTTTTTGCAAATTTCTTTTAAAACACTTATCAAACAAGTATGTATGTGTGTAGTAGTTGTCATAGAAACATGGATATCATGATTAAGTAAAGTAACGCATAAGTTTCAATTCCAAGAGTTCCGTTACACTTTCCCAGTACAACAATAGAGCCGTAACCATGGGGAGTCTTGTGCATGTGGTTACTATGACTTTTATCGTTGTTACGATGAATCAGTTTAAAACATGCGTGAAACCTTGGTTAGCAGGATTTATTTTCCAGTTACCAATGGCGACTTGTAATGCTGTTTTAAGTATCAATAGTAAATGAAACAAATTTGTTTTAGGAATTTTGCTAATTTCTTGAGAGAAAGTTTTTTAACTGCGATATAAGTATTTACCATGGCAACATGTAAGATGAAACACATTTTTTAAAAAAATATTTACTTTCCAGTATCAAGTCCAATAACCATGGAGAGTCTTGAGTTCTTATGAATTTCATCTTATTGATTGATGAACCACAGATTCAAACATTTCCGCGTATAATTTAGAATAAAGTTTTCAGTTGCCATGTATTTCAAATTTTGTAAGGATGCTATTGGATCCCGTGCTGCAAAAATAATTGTTGCAATGGTGAAACACGAGTACCGGTGAATAGAACAAATTCATGAACTTGGATGATTCGTACATTTAGTAATTTATACATTCAAGCACGTTTACAATAATTTCCAGAAACTATATAACCCACTAAGAAAAGAGTCGACTGCAAAAAAGTAACCATAGTTTCAATATTCTCTACTCAAGTACATCAAATTATAAACTCCCGAAAAACGTTCGTGAAAACCCTCAGAAAATTATCCTCACCCTACTTGATATGAACTTGTTTTCCGCTCAATTACATGCATAACGCTGTACATCCCCTTGTTCTTGTTGCGTGGAAACTACCGAGCGTGTGTGGAAACGTGGCAGGAAATTATGGGTTTTTTGGAGGGTTTTGGATTCTGTGGAGGAATAGCGTTTTTATGGGATGTTTTGCATTGGAAAAATTGGAGCTGAATCAATAGATTTGCATTGAGTGAATATAGCTTAAATCAATCGAATTTTAGTTTTAAAGAATTGTGCATTTTGTCGTGGTTACGGTACTTTGCATAATTAGGTGTATGAAATTATACATTGCCTGTACTTTTTAACCTAGTAAACTTGTGAACTTAATTTTCACGGCGTCCAAGTAACTCAAATCAACGCAGGAAGCTGTGAAAAGGGTGGAAATAATCGGATATGCGGAAATTTCGGGAAATTTTTTAGATTTAGATTTTCATTATGTCAAATATGTTTAAATAATTAGTGTAATTAGCACATAAACGTTCCATAGTTCTAAAGTAAACCCAAAATATCTTCTAAAGGGAAAGATTATAAACTTAGTTTCATCGTGTCTAAGTTACTCAAACATTAATGTGAAAGTAACCACTTTATGAGTTTTAAAAATTTCAAACACATGTTTTGAAACTCATCACAAACTCAAAATCATTGCTAAAAACGCATAAAGATTAAATTGCAACATAAATACTCGATCATTCAGCAAAGTATTTGTATAATTCATGCATCATAACTCTATATTTCTAGCTTGTTGAAATATAGCTTCAAAACTGCTAAATTAAAAACTTTATTGCAATTTTTTTTACATTTTTATGCACACACTCATGTTTTCAAACTTAAAAATCATTGTTAGTAAAAACGAATAAAAGTATAATTCCTACAACTTAGGACATAATGCTACAAGGCTACTATTCCAGGTTTCACTACTTTCTCAGGTTTACATGTGCTTGCTAAATGGCCAAAATTCAAAAGATCATCTAAATCTTTAAACCCCAAATTTAACCCATTTTAACTGCATGTTACTTCACTCAACACATTACATTCGTGCATAACACACCTGTCCTGTTTGTTTCCTCGTCTATACACATCAATAGTCTCTGACATAATTTGTATAATTAGCTTTTAAACGTTATATAGTAAATTTCTAAATCCACAATAAATCTTAAATTTGAAACTTCCATAGCTCTTAAGAACGTATTAAAGGCTGCTCGATCATGCAACAAAGAACTTGTAATAACTCATTATTTCAAAGGATTTACTCAACAGTTTATTCAAGTGAAAGTTTACAACGCACATTCCAAATTTTACAAATCTCAAACACATATTAAAACTCCAAAATCATTGGTGAATATTGAACTGCAACAACAGTCTCCATAACAACTTATGGCAAAATGCTACTTTCTACTATTCCAGATTTCACTTTTTTCAGGATTTACTGCTAAATCTTCAAATATAAGTTTATAAACTCTTTAAACCCCAAATTTAACCCATTTTAACTCCATGCTACATCACTCAACACATACAATTCGTACATAACACCTGTGTACGAGTATGTTTTATTAACTTTTATCATAATTTTCATAACCCTACTTTCTTACCAAAAGAAACCATCAATCAAATCACCAAAAACTCCTTTTATAAACCCTCCCTACAACCTAATTCAACCCATCCACAAAACACACCACATACAAACTCCAGTACAAACTCCAGCACAAACTCCAAAAAGTTTGCAAACAAAAACGTTAACAATCAAAAAACCCCTTTCTAAAAAAGTCCCACATCTCTATTCAACCTAACGAACCAAACAAAAAGCACTCCGCTTACAAGCACAAAACCCCAACAAAATTTACGACAAAACTTGACCCGAACCGTTGACACTCCTGTCCAGGGGCTAACTGACGCGTGTGCTGGTGCGTGACCGTCACGCGGGCCGGACCACTAAAGGGCCGGACCGGTGACTAAGCAAAAATTTTAATCACAAATTTAACTTTTAACTGGATTTTGAGTTCATACAGACTTACTGCTTGAATACTAAACGCTTACCAAAAAGATGCTCTGCATAATCAGGCACTGAAATATTTTGACTTGTAAGTAGTATTGAATTGGCGTTTTCAATGAGTCCTTCTTGTCATTTACAATTAGAGTCAATTTACAATAAAATATTTGTATTTTGAAGAAATAATTGTTATCAAGGTTTAAAATGCACTTTAGTAGGCAAAGTTAACTAAAAGGATCATAAATTCACCGGTTGCAATATTACCTGCACCTTCTAGCTTTACTAGTTTTAAATTTCACCAGTATAAATGCATTCTATGAACACGATTATGAATTTTTACTGTGCAGGTTTACTATTCTTTTTCTAGATTCCAAAGATATTCTAAAGATCTTTTAATCGTCTCTTACAACTTCTCATTTCAAGTTCCAAAAGTCATATTGATTTAAACTAGCAACAAACAAATTGATGCAATTCGATAACTTATATAAGTCCATACCCTTATGAATTCTTCAAATGATAAAAGAAGGCTGTGTTAGAGTTATCCAGAATCTTACTAGGTATTACTATATACTAGCAGCCAATAAAAATTTTTGCCAACTATAAACTGCCCACCAACCACTATTAAGTTGTTAGATCTGGGTTACGGTAAAATTACTCTGTGCTAAAAATTAGACAGTAAAATGCATCACAGGTGGTTTTTGTTCTATTTTGGTGTTACGCATGTGTAACGTTACACATATTTTAAATAACCCACTTTAGTTATACCGCTACAACAATAACAATAAGCCGATCGTATCATTTTTGATACATGTTTTTACCTATACAAATTGTTAAAGCATATTTGGCAAATTGAAGTTTAAGAAGTAGAGGATTTGTAGCCTAAAACGGGTGGAACTAAAAAACGGTTTAAAATAAGACAATTTCAATTTAAAACCAAATTATTATTTTTTTTTGATTTGTAGCTTTGAAAACCGTTTGTGAAACGTTAGTGTTGAGTTCCTAAACACCAAGTCTCAGCATTTCATTGGGCTTTGCATAAACGTTTAAAGTAAATTTGAGTCATGATAAATGTTTAGTGGTTTAAACACAAATTAACTTAGTTAACAAAATTCCCATTTAAAGTTAAAACTTCTGTTTTGTACAGATTTATTTAGAAATATGAAAAGTTTGCATTTAAGCAGATACCAGTATTTATTATTCGCAAATTCTTCTATGCACAAATTGGAGAGTTCTATCATTTCAATTATCAGTGAAATTTTTTATTCTCAAACTTCATGAAAGCAGAATGCGCAAACTTAGCTTAACAATTTTCAGTCGCTTAACTATCGTTTTGATCATCCGCTCATCCCAGAATATTCTTTTTCGAATTAATAAGAGGTTTTTTTGGACCAGTAAAGCTGGTACAACTAAAACCACCGGTGTTGAAATTTAGGATAACCACATGTTATGTAAACGCCAGCGCTTCTGCCAGAGGTCCTTAAGCTATTTCTACATTGTAAGTTTCCATAAAGAACACAAACAACTGGAAGTTCATTGGTTAACTGCACCAATTTATAAAATTGTTATATACTTTTCTTAATACCTGTTTATATGTAGAAGAATACATGCAAACAATCTCACATTTTTAGGTAATAACAATAATAAAAGTTTCATAAAGATAAATTTGTTTTATTATAATAAGATTAAAAAATTAAATCAAAAACTAAATGTAGAAATTTAGTCAGCCTATTTTTATAACAAATTTGTATGGAAGGGTAGACTTTTGTTGTTGGATAGATAAAGTTTACCACAAGCATTTTTTTCTATTAATTTGAGCAAAACAAGCTTTAGATTTCAAAATATTTGAATGTCAATAACTACAATTCTCATTTGATTGCGATTCAGATACAGCGTCATTTTACAGTCCTTTGAAAATTTATGGATGTAATACTTAACCTATATGTAATACTTAATTCTAAGATTAAGTACTTTTCAACTAATTATATTTTTATTTTTCATTTAATATTTAAATTTTTAATCTGTCTAAAAAGGCATAAAAATGTGCGTAATTGGTTTTTAAAAATTTATGGTTTTTTTTCTAGGGTCATGTTTATTTACACTACTATGTACCTGCCTTTAGATTTGTACTTTTCGAAAGTTTTTTATGTATCACGCGGGCCGGACCCGACCTTGTTTAGCTACTGCTCCTGTCAACCATACCGTAATAACGTGATAACTCGGAAGCATCAGCATCCCCGCATTTGCATAACAAAAGAACCTTATGAACTGTAGGGGGTGTGTATGCACGTTAGTTAGGGCTCGATTGTCATAAAAATTTCTATAAAAAAATTCCCTTACTCATGTTGATCGTGAGTGTCGGTTGCACACAGGTGCGTGTTTCCACATGTTAGAACTCGGACAATTGTGGTCTTTGAAGGTTGTCATTGTTACGGTGGTTTTTATAAATTGTTGTTTGGTTGCTCAGCACATTCTTACGGTCAGGTTGGTCTTGATCAGAAATACTTGTCTCTTTTTAGGACCTACGGAAGCGCCCAATGCGCAAAATGCACAAGATGGATCTCCTCAACAGACTGGGTCCGAAGAGCAAGGGACAGCCAAGCCGAACAGATATACCATCTAGCTTGCTTCGCTTGCGACGCCTGTCACAGGCAACTTAGTACGGGTGAAGAGTTTGCGTTAGTTGAGAAAAAGCTGCTCTGTAAAACTCATTATCAGGAAACTGTTGACAGTGGTGACGAGTCTTGTGATCAGGATGGGGAGGATTGTGGTGATGGGGATGGGGGGAGGAGTGGGAGTGGGGGGGAAGGGTCGAGGGGGAGGGGGAGTAAAAGTAAGACCAAGCGGGTTCGCACTACTTTTACTGATGAGCAGTTGCAGATCCTTCAGGCTAATTTTCAGATTGATTCGAATCCTGATGGGCAGGATCTTGAACGGATTGCTCAGATTACTGGGTTGAGTAAACGCGTTACGCAGGGTAAATACATGGATTGGTTGCTATGGGTACTGATGTTTACGATTCTATTAATTTTAATTGCCATTTTAATTGCCATTTTAGTTTGGTTTCAAAATTCAAGAGCGAGACAGAAGAAACATCATCATAGTGGGAGTGGTGGTGGGGGTAAAGGTGAGTTTTAAGGAGTTATACTTGGGGTTAAGAAGAGTTTATGCTAATTTTGTTTTGTCTCAAGTAACCCCAGGCAGTCTGAACAACAACGTTCCCGGAGTGATGTTACTAGGCAACCAAGGTCAATCAAGTTCGCCTACCCTACATCACCACGTAGCGCATCATCACCATGGAGTTCATCATCAGCAGCAGATTAGTCGTGTTTTGACGCGTGAGAGGGGTAATTTTTAATTGTAAAGTTTGGAATTGGAATTTTTAACATGTTCTAATGATTCTGTTTTGTTCCCTAGACAACCTGACATCAACCCCGCCGCAGCAACCCGTCGAATAATCAAAAAAATGCTTTAAACACAAATCTTGTAAATAGGTTAAGTAAACTCGTTGTTTTAAATAAAAATTGGAGCGTTCGTTTTGAAATTGGGGGTGTAGTGGGATCTGGTGGGGAGTTTTTTAAGCATTTAGTGTAATGGGGTGTTTTCGATTGGTGGTTAGGGAAGAGTCTTGATAGGTGGCGTTGATGGAGAATTGCATAGTGTTTGAAACTTTGGGAACAGACCATTTAATTTCTTTCATTTGATATTTGGTCGGGAAAATGTTTGTTTCATACAAGTTCATATGGCAACTACGCTCATCAAAGGGTGCTGGTAAGATTTAGTTCATCCATCCATAGTGACTAAATCTTGCCGGCACTTTTGCGCTCATCATGTCATCATTACCAAAAAAATCATTAATTTTGAGCAAAATATATTTCATCAAATGCGTGTGTCATGTTGTCATGCTGATTGAGCAATTCATGCTTAGGCTTTCTTCAATTTACAACAATAACCAATCATAAGAAACTATGGAGACACGACATAATTACTTGTCATTTTACACGAAACTTTAAACGAAACCTTGAATTTCGATAAAATCTTGAGATAGGATATAAAGGAGCAAAGAAAAAGTGCATTAATTTCGAAGCCTGCAAAAAAAGCACACAACTTTCCCACGATCAAACAAAGCTTTCAAAACTCAAACGCTACAACCAAATCCCACAAAAACGCTGACATCTTTCAAGCGTTGCCGAAATAGCTCAGTTGGGAGAGCGTTAGACTGAAGATCTAAAGGTCCTGTGTTCGATCCACAGTTTCGGCAATATTTTTTGATTAATATACTTTTAAATGCACTTTGTTCTGTCAAGGTTACATTTTATTTATAAATTTTAAAATTATCTTGGAATAACTTTGACAACGTTGTTCAGAAAGATCATAAGCGTTTCCATGGAATTGAGAAATTAGTTAAATTGCCAATGTTAAAAAGCTTAAGAAAAAGGTCCTGTTTTTGAGAGTCGGGGCGCCTTGAGAATACCAAGTGGGAAAGCCATCTGATCATGTTTTTTGTTTTTCTGCAAACATGTGGGTTACTGGGTTTATGTGACTTTAATGGTTAGGGTTACTGGAGTTTAATTTGGAGTTTAAATTGGATTTTAAACGGAGTTAAATAAATTGAACTAGAACAATGGGAAAGGTTAAGAAACGAGTACAGGGTAAAACTGTAAATCCAAGGGGGCAGAAAAATAGGGATCGTGGAGATCGTCACCATGGTGAGTTTAAATTTATCAATATTTTTAACTTGTCAATACTTAGCCAACATATTAATTTGACCTTTCAACTCCTAATTATTCCAGGTAAGAAGAAGCACACCTGGAAATCAGTACGTGACAAGAAGAACTCAAAGTTGTCAGGGAAACAAGAAGAGTCACGTGGGTCATGTTTAACAAGCAGTAAAGTGCCTAAAGAACTGACCTCATCTTCTAGTTTAAGGTCAAGAATGCTCGACAGACTGAGTATCGCCAGATTCAGGTAACTTAATTCTTTAAATTCATGTTTCAAAATCACCATGGAAACTATATCAAAAACCTCATTTACAGATCCCTAAACGCCGACATAGACGCATCCCCTCAAACCCCAAAAACCAACCCACTATCCAGAAAAGAAACGTTCCAGTCCTACCACACAGGTTTCGAATCCGCATCATCACTATGGAAACAGCATCCACTAGACCTAATATCAAAATGGATCTTAGCTTCAGTCCCAAAGACCCAAGTTGTAGCAGATTTCGGTTGCGGAAGCGGTAGATTAGCAACGTTAATCCCAAACCGTACGTATTCGTTTGACCTGCACGCGCTTTCGGATCACGTGATCGAGGCTGACATGAGTAACGTTCCGCTAGAGGACTCTAGTGTGCATGTTGTCGTGTTTTGTTTGAGTTTGATGGGGAGCGACGTTACTCCTTTTTTGAACGAGGCGAGGCGTGTTCTTGTTGATGGGGGGAGGGTTAAGATTGCTGAGGTAAGCACACTTGAGGCATGTTAATTGTCATGGTAACATTAATTAATTATAATTTTAATATTCCTTAGGCCGCAGCTAGACTAAACGGCCCAAACATGCGTAAATTCGTTTCAGGAATGCGTGAAATCGGGTTTAAGAAAACAAGCGTAAACGAAATAGGAGGATCCCATGGCAACCACGTGTTTGTGATTATGGAGTTTAAGAAAACAACCGCATCAAGAAGTAAAGGAAAAGTGTTGCTAGGCGCTTGTGTATACAAGAAAAGATGAAAAATAAAAAAGATTAATAATTCATGCACCAATTAGTCACGTTTTTTTACCGCATGTCGTAAAATCTCACTTCAAGGTCAATCGCCAGAAGCACCAGATTTCGTCATGGTGATGTACAGGAAAAGCACTCATTCACTCGCGTGATTTTGGTTCAAAATGATTGCGTTTTTGGTTTTGTGCGTTTTAACGCCTGTGACCTGCGTTTCTGTTATTAATTGCGTTGATAGTGAGACGGGGTCGATATCTCCATGGAGATCTAGTATTGTTCATACGATTAAGGTTGTCAATGGCACTAAAGTTTATAATTTTGAAGGTCCTAGCACTTCTGGTAATTTTGAGCTGAAATTTGGAGAGAAGTTGAGGGTTCTGGGTGGGGAACGTGCTTATCTGTTTGTTGAGTTTGTTAACGAGTCGCCTAGGAGATTGACCGTACAGCCTGTTAAGAACGAGAAAGGGATTGATTTTGTGCTGTTGCCTGGGGTAGCTGGTGATGGGGTTCAGGATTCTGTTGAGGAGGTTGATTTTAATAGCGGGGAGGTAAGGGAACATGGTTGTTATGGTAACGGAACTTAATTTTAACAGAAATTATTTTCACTTTTAGCCAAGCATAACGGGAATCCTGAGGAAACCCCAGCACGTGATGATCAGAAAGCTAGTGATTTTCAAGTTGCGTAGCAACGACAGAGAACCTGTAGCCACTATAGTATCCCAATTAAGAGCAAATTCATGCAAAACAACTACTTCACCAGAACCAAAATCTTCACAAGTAACATCACCAACGCAACCCCCAAAACCCCGTGTCTGCTCAACAGCAACAAAATCAACAGAATGCACAGCTTGTCCAGAATGCAAATGCGTCTGCAACTGCAACTGTAACCCAGAATGTTAAGCTTTTTCAAAAATACGTTTTTATTACCGTTACAAAATAAAAATCCCCTTGACAACATAAAAGACTATCGTATCACGACAAAAATTTTGGAATGTTTATCCTGGAAAATAAAGCCTTAAATTCTTTGTGATTCAGATTTCTGCATTGCTAACGTTACCGTGGGTGCATATATCCCACGTAAAAATACTGATATCGTATCTCGAAGTAAAAATTCCATCTCCAACTCAACGGTTTTAAAATCTCCATGGTTATCTAGGTTAACTACGTTCACGTACTATCGTTACTAGCTGCATTAACTCGACCTTTGAGGGTCGTGAAGCAGGGCTGGCACACTCGAACCGGTTTTAGAATCTTTAGTCTGAATATTTCTGATTCGAAGCGGCTGCATCTGTTAAGGAAAGAGTGGAGGTTAGTTTCCATGTAAACATGTTTCATTAGTTACCATGTCAACTCACTTTGCACAAAACACCTGCCCACAATTCCTGCAGTGATGCTTCCTCTCGGTCATGGTAAATTTCACAGAGCACCCAGTGCACGACACACTCGTTTCATCACGTACCCAGTGGTCAGCTCGACCTCCAGCGCTTGACTCGGTCACCGACCAGCCGTAACTATAGAGATAATCACTTTAAACAAGAGTTCAACAATCAAAATTCAATTAAATTAACTTACACTCTCCCTCTTGCATCCCCAATATAAATGTTCTTGTGATCTCTGTAACACAAAAAAAAACTCTTTAAACTCCAATCTTAACTCCAAAAATCAATCATAACTCCACTTTTAACTCACCTCCCAACCCCAATACAAGTGATAGAAGCAGGCTCCAAATTATCCTTCCTCGAATAACTAGTATGTAACGTCAACTTCCCCCTAAACAAAACTTCCCGTTTCCATGAGCACCCACTAGCAAGCGAAAAACTATCACCAATCTCCCGCTCACTTATCATCTCAAAACTCCCAGAACTATCCTCCTGATCCTGAAGATTCCCTTCACTCCTACTCCCCCGCAAACTCTCACGCCTCAACTGAGCCATAGCGTTGCTAGGTTTCTCCCCACCAGCAGCAAGAAAAGACCCAGAATTACGATTAGCGTTAACTCTCCTCCCAACTCTCCTATTAACGAGTTCTAGGTTCTCTAAACTATCTGTATCCTTATCAGGATCAACCTCATCATCATCCTCATCACTCTCACTCAAACAATCCCGCTTATCTTTAACCTGTTGAAACACTAACCCCCAGAACCTAACTACCCCATCGCTACCCCCAGTGATAAGTACATTCTCGTTATCCCAATCGTTAAGGTAGGAAAAAGAAATGCACAAAATTGTGCTCTGAACGCTACACCCTTTCGCTGTGTCTACAGAGGCTAAAGGATACCCATTAATATCCCAAATTCTAAGCACACTCCCATCTGCTGTTGCTAGGTCACCGCTACACTCGTTAATAGCCACGCTGTCGATCGCGTTATCGTGCTTGGGTAGTTGCCGTGTGAATGTTAAGCGAGCTAAATCCCAGACTATAGCTGTTTTGTCCTTAGATCCTGATAAGATTATGTTGTACGCGTTGGAGCAAGCTAGACATGTTATCGAGTCTGAGTGTCCATGGAGATTCTGTTTTAGCTGGAGTGTAGGGTGGGTAGTGTAGTGTTGGGGGAGCAACTGGGCTGATGACGCTGAAGACGTTGATGTCGGGATTGATTGCGTTTGGGAGTTTGTTAGTTCCCAGATTGAGATGACCTGTGGAAACAGGGAAATAGGTTGTTTAAACTCCATGTTAAACTTCAATTGAAATATCATAACTCCTCAAACCCCAAAATTAACTCTCATAACCACAAACATAACCCCAAAATAAACTCTTTAAACCCATCCAAAAACTCCACGTTAAACTTCAGTTCAAACAACATAACCCCTCAAAACCCAATCATAACCCTTCTAACCCCAAATTAACCCCAATCCAAACGTTTACTCACCGAATTAGTCTGCCCAGTAACAACGACCTTCTCACTCCCAACAGCACAAGCAACAACCTCCCCATTCCAATCAAGATTCTGAGTCAACTCGCAGATAACAGTAGGCCTATCAGTATCAACGTGACAAATCCTCAAACTGCAGTCAGCGAACCCCCAAGAAACGTAAGACCTCGTGTTCATCAACTGCTTATTCTGCTCAACAGCCAATATACTGTTTGGTTTGTTATTGTCCAGAGGAAGGATTTGACCTGGAACACAAGAAACTTCAGTTAAAATCTCAATTCACCCCACACAAACTCTCACAAGTTCCAACTCACCAACAGGCCCTTTCAACTCTTTAACAGGAGTGCTAGTAGGTCTCAAGCAATCAATAGCATGATAAAACATCCTCTCAACCTTATCAACCCCCCCACCAACAAGATTCCCAACAACAGACCCACTAACAAGAACCCCTACACTTTGCATAACAGTAGGGTTATTCCCACTATTCCCCCCAAGAGCACTAAGCAACACACCTCCCCCATCTAATATAGAGTAAGGCCTCCCAACCCCACTCATCTTTTTCTGAGGATGAGCACGCTTAAACAACTGCTTAGGAATCTGCCCAAAATTATTAATAAACCCGATAGTAGCGTTTTTCTTCAAAGGATCGTCGATCGTGTAAATGTCAACGTTCCCTTCATAGAACAGGTGGTGAAAAACGTTGACAGCGTCTACAGCCGGTTGACCTTGCTGCTTGTACCCGAATATCAGGTCAATCCATTCGTGTAGGTGTTGAGACACGTAGTCTGATTCCAACGCCATTCTATGTACTCTTATGAATTCACGAGGGTCTCCCTTTGCCCAAGGGGGTAGGATCACGTCGTTTAACGGGGTTCCGTTTTGCTTTAACCCTAGGTCGAAGTTGTTCGAGTTCATTAGGAATTCTGGGAGGTAGAAGAACTCGGGGATTAGTTCTTTGACGTCGGCCATGTTGTGCTTGCTTGCGCTTGTCCACGCTTCCTTTATTGAATGGAACATTCTGTCTGCTAGGTCGAAATGGCCGCCCTGGGAGAATTTGGAGAATTAGATTTAGACGTTGTCATGGGGATTAATGGAGTTTTAAATATTTAGCTTCTAAGTAAAATTTTCGTTGTCATGGTAACTTGAATTTACATTTTTACAGAATTGAAAAAAATCAGTTTCCATGGCAACAGAACTTTTTGTTACCATGGCAACCACAGTTTAGTACGAATGCACTGAATTTATGAAATTCAAAGGTTATCATCCCCGTCTTGCCTCCGCTTAATTCATTCAAAATTAATTTATATGAAAACTGTGTCTAATTTTAATCACTATTTTGCACGCTTATTTGAAAAAATACGTAAAAACTAGCTATACACTCTCCACACAGTTTTTAATGCTAATTCCAAATATGTCTTTAGATTTTCTTAGTCTTGTATGATACTTGAGTAATTTGGGTTTAAAACACTTAATATTTCGGGGTAATACGATACCAGTTCAGGCTGCATGTGTTTGACGTCGGTGACCAAGAAATCTCATTCATGCATAATTTTTAATACATTTTAATTAAAACTGAGGTTAACTTTTAATCACTAATTTGCACGCTTATTTGATAAAATAAGTAAAAACAATGTATACACTCTCCACACGAAATTTAATGCTGATTCCAAATATGTCTTTAGATATTCTCAGTCTTGTATGGTTCTCGAGTAATTTAAATTTTAAGTACTTAATATTTCGGGGTAATATGATACTAGACCAGGTTTCATGTATTTGACCAAATCTCATTCATAGTTTCTATGTAAATTTTTCGTGGATCTCTACAAATTCACAAAACTGAAAAAATATTCCTATGACAACATAAATTTTTGTTACCATAACAACAAAATAGTTCATCACTAACCTGCAACCTCAAAAAATGCTGAGCAAAAGGCTCCATCCTAACAAGATAAGAGCACACGATCATAGCAGAACTATAATGGGTTCCATAGTGATAAGGCGGTGTTTCCCCTTGAGGATCATCCCACTCCTTATACCGCTTAACAAACTGTACAAGCCTCCCAGGAGTCTGCGCACCCATAGGTTTACCCAAATCCCTAAAAGTTTTAGGGTCACTGAGATCCAAGTAAGGAGAATCGTAGTTAGCCAGTATCCATGGAAACACGGGATACTGCATCAGATCGTTGTAAGAGCGACCAGCTAGCGTGTTAAGGTGCATCAGGTACTGGAAGTTTGAGATCTCGCCGCGCTAGAACACACATACAATTTAGTAATATCACCATGGCAACAAAACCACAAAAAATCAAATTTCTACTCACCACCCACCGCTGAGTAACAGAAGTCTCCCCAATCAAGCTAGAAAACAACCCAGCCCCCTCAACACTAGTAGTCCGCTTCTGCCCAGCAACGCTCTGCCTCGCATCCCCCCCTTCACTCAAGCGACTAGCACTAGAAAACTTAGCGAACACAACGTTCCTAATTTTCCTAGGAAACGCAAGCAAGTAGTTTCTCCCATCAGAACAAAATATCTCGAGAGCTATAGGCTGCAGCAAATACCTCCTTTTCAGCACCTCTTTAACATCATCAAAAGCCAGTTTAAAACACTCGTGACCACGCTCGTTTTTATTAACGCACACGTTACCATAGCACTGAGGAGGTAGGATTGGTTCGTAACTGCCAGGAGGTAAATAATACATGTCTTTAATCTCTCTGCTCTTAGTCAAGATAGTGAACCCGGTTATTAGGTAAAAGTGGTCTTTACCAAACAGGAGCAACCCTTCTACGCTGTCTAGACCTTGTATCATAGCAACGCGGAATATTTGGCTTATCTTCTCGTGGGGGGTTTCTATTAGCCTGAATAACACCGTGCTGTGGGTTTCTTCTACTTCGTTGACTTCAGAGTCTACTTCGTCGGATTGTAACGAGCTGACTGAAGTTAGGGGTGATCTTGTGACGACTTCCTCATCAACCACCTTATCATCAGGTTCGTACTCAAATAACTGTACGGGAGGGTTCCTCTTGTACCACTCAGCAGAGTCCCTGCTCACAGGTGCCTGGTTCTTCCCGTAACTCTTTGAAAACGGGTGCGGGGATTTAGAAGGTGACTGAAGCGATGAAGTCGATGCGGGTCTGGAGTTCTTATCAGTTGACTGAGGTGGGTAGTGCTGATAAAACAACTCGTTCCTTATCAATTTTTTTCTCATGCGACAAGGACCTTCGGTAGTGTCCAGCATCCATTTATCTAAATTACTGGAATATTCAGCACCCCAAACACTAGTTACCCTAGTTACTTCGCGTTCCAACCTAGGAAGCAGGTTATCGCAAACGAACCGCTTCAAATGAACTAGATCGTTTTCGCGCATCCGCTCGTTCACTCGCCTGTTTTCTTTAACCCCGGCAACGATCCTCCAACCGACGCCTTGGAGTCTCTTGGCTTCACCCCAACTGTCTATTAGGTTACGTTTGAATAACCTTATGTTATCGCTTGTGCTAGCCGCAGAGCACAGTTCCTTATCAACGCTAAGTTCTTTCCTGATACTCGATCTAGCTAAAGACCTTAATCCTCCTGTAACTTTTTGTATCTTTGACTGTAGCTGAGTGTGTATCTCCCAACTAGCGTGGCTACTAACGCTTGATTTCTTAGCGCTTAGTTCGTTGCTAAGGTAACTGACCCAGTACTTGTGTGCTGTATCGTGGACTTGGTCGCGGACAAGAGCCAATGAAGGTGGATCTGGACTTGGAAAGGTTATCTTGAACAATTCCTCGATTATCGGTTTCTTGCTGACATAAACATCCTCCCAAACTCTAGTAGCAGTTGTGCTAATCTCCTGGGTAACAGGGGTTTTAGTTTCCATAGGTACGTGCCATTTAGCCGTAGCGCTAGTGTCTAGTTGGATTGGGGAGTTTTGTTCTAGTTGGATAAGCACGTAGATAAGACAGGCGAAGAACTCTTGGGCGTGGTTGTGTGGGCTGAATACTGTTGTTCGGATTGTGCGCAGTTTTTTTAGTACTTCTACGATAACCCATTGGTTTGTTGAGTTTGGGGTTGTTGCGTGGCGACGGGAGAGGATGTAGAGAATAACACGGTTTAGTGAGTTGTAGATTGAGTCTATTGTGGCGGGTGGGACGCTGCGGCGGTTTCTGTTGGGAGAGAAAATTGAGGGTTTAGAATAGAGTTGTGGAGTGGTAAAGTGGAGTTAAAAATGGGGTTAAGGGAGGTTTCAAGGTTTTTTGTAAAGTAAGTAGAAGTATGATATGATATTATGATGATAAGTGTAATGTAATGAAGTATATTATGTAACTGTACGGGTTTATATGTGTGTATGTAACGGGGCTATCTGAGAAAATCGTGTTTTTAATTTTTTCAGTTTTTGTCTGTGATTTTTTTTACATTCCTCACGATTTTAAGATTTTAAGGTTGTTCTCCTCAACGTTAAAAAATCCCCTTGTTATTTGTACATAGTAACGAAACACGATGACTTTTTCCCCTGCTAAAAGGGTGCCACTATCGTCTACCCGACAGTTTTTTCTAATTTTACCAGTCAACATCAATTATTTTTCACAAAAACAATCAATACTTCGATACTCCAATCTCTTGCGGACAAGATGATATAAAAATCATATAGTTTTTCATTAGTAATTTCAAAGTTATATGGCGATTCTCTTGGCAATGTCGCCTTCCACCAACGCTGAATAACCAACTAGGTGGTAGCAACTTGCTAAGCAATTCTCTATATAACTTAGAAACTACTACAGAAAACCTATATGATTTTTATACCATTCTAACCGCAAGTGTTTGAAGTATCAATGTATTGATTGATATTGTAAAAAATGGCTGATGACGATTGATAAAATTAGAAAAAACTGTCGGGTAGATGATAGTGGCACCCTTTTAGCAGGGGAAAAGGTCATCGTGTTTCGTTACTATGTACAAATAACAAGGGGATTTTTTAACGTTGAGGAGAACAGCCTTAAGTGGAGTTAAAAATGGGGTTTAGGGAGTTTTAATAAGAGTTTGCATGAACTATTGAGAAGTTGGTAAAAACTCATACATTTAATGGATTGCTGGAAAATTTGCACTTGCATAAACGCAAATTTCTTTAAACAGTAAAATTTGATTACAAATTTGCCAATTTTCAATGCAGAAAAGGTTTGCATGAAATTTGTTGCAAATTTTGCCAAAATTATTTTTGCATGAAAAGCTTGCAAATTTTTACAACAAGTTTTCTATAGAATCATAGAAAAAAATTCCAACTCACCTCGCAGCATTGACAACCCCAACAAGAAAATCCATGACAACGATAGCATCCCTATCAAAAGACTCCAACCAAATCTTATCAACGAGCCTCGACAGAAACCCAGCGACAGCGTTAAGGTACCCAAGAACCCGATCCATATCACAAGCTATAAGATGATCTAGAAGCGTCCCTAGCAACCTAGTATTAAAATCACTAATAACTAGATTAGCATCTTCACAAACACAACTCCCAGCAGCATCAAGCACAGTATCCACGACAACGTTCTGGTTAGGTTTCTGGTTAGCCCCTTGAGTATTCATCCAATCTATGATTATGATTCTCAAGAAATCTAAAACAATCTTCTTTGCTGGTGAGTCGCCTAGCAACGGGGGTGTGCTTACAATCTCCTTCTCCTGTGCACCCTCAGTTTCCTCATCCTCAAAAACATCGTCTGTAATCGTTTCTATGGGGATAATCGTTAGTGAGAGTCCAGTTAGGATGTCGACGCTTGTGAAGATGCACTGGAACTCTGGCGTGTTGCTATAGAGATAGCAGAGGAACTGGATTATAGTGTTTGGAATGTCTGGTGATCTGTTGGCGTGGATATGGCAACGGGTTAACGTGAGTAGCGTGATAATGGCGTCTGGGCATAGGGTTACTTTTCCGTATAGTGAGGATTGGGGTTGCTGTAGTGACGATGTTGGGAATACGTAGGACCAGATTAGTTCGAGGGATAGTGGTGGTTGCTGTGGGGAACATGAGATTGGATTAGGTTTTTTGAAAATTTGATGGAAATTCGATGAATTTATATAAAAGCTTTTGATTTTCATGATTTAACACAAATTTTTGTTGGAAATTTGAAGAAAATTATTAAATTTGGGAAATTTATATTCCTGAATACGAATTTTTAAATATCTTAGATTTGATAGGGAAATTTTATAATAAAAATCATCAAATTTGATATTTATATTTCAAATTTTACAGAACTCAAAGACATGAAAAATTTGAAAAAAAAAATTTGCTACCAAAAGTTCTTAAATTTGCATAAAAACTCACCTTCTTATCCTCCCCCTTCTGCTCAACACCCCCACTGCTACCTGCCCCTCCCCCAAACCCCGCAGTACTCCGTACCCCTTGACTCAACACAAGAGCACAGATAACAAGCCAAACCTCAACCCCACAATCCCCAAACTCCTCCCACTGAAGAACCCTCTGCCCCAACCCCCAGCTCAACCGAACCCACCCACCAACCCCACACTTAGGGTCTTTAACCCCACTCCCCCCTTTCCACCCATTCGTAGGCGAATCCGGTATCTCATCCAACCTCGAAACATCCCGCTTCAACCCGAGACAAGCGTACTCGCTCGCCACGTTCCTAGTCTGCATCCAAGCCAAACTCTTGAAACAAAACGCAGAGTTAACTCCATCGCGGAATTTGTTCTTGTTGGCTTGACTACTATTTAACAACAGCATCAGGATCCTCATAGCCCAAACTAACGTTTCGGTATGTAAATTTGGTTCACAGAATAACAGAACAAAGTCAAACCCAAGAGTGCTGATAACATCTTCACAGAACCCAACGTTCAGGTTCTTCCCAGTGTACAAGCACGTGTGCAGCAAATTTAAACACTTGTTCCTGATCATTATTTTCTTGCAAATTTGCTTCTCAACGGTTTTACTGTCACTTAGCGTGTCTACCACAAAAGACCCGAAACTAACGAGTTCGTTTCTTATCAAGCAGCTTATCACTGAGAAAAGCGAGTTGTGTGTATGAACGTACGTACGTGCTAGTAAACTTGATAGAACCCCTGATCGTAAGAAATACTCGCTAGCCCGCCTATCTTCGTTAAGCAAATTTACAAAGTGCTCATAGAGAGCTTTTTCTAAATCACTTATCCCCTCACTGTCATCACACCAAATCTCAAGGTCTCCTAGCAACTCAGCGAACCCGTGCTCCTGCTCTACTAAACTGAACACCAAGTGGAGTACTCGCATGCTTAACAGTGACTTCTTGCTTTTTAACACGAACCCTATAACCTGAGCATGGTGCCTGTCAACGATCACGTTACTGTTTTTAAGCACGCAAACTAACGCTTTTAAACTTGCGTATAGCGTTTCGCTTGTGTTAGCTAACGCTATCAAGCTTATCAAGATTCTTATTCCCCCAATGCTAAATACTGATTTGTACACAGGATTAGGGTTGAACACTCTAACGCCTAGGTAACCGATGCATATTCCTCCTATAGGTCGCGGTTGAGGACCCATTAAGTGGGCGCAGCTGTTGTGGAGTATCGTGATTGGAGTGGCGTTCTCGTGGGAGCTGAGTCCTAGTTGGCGGGCTATAGCTTTGGCGTCTGCTTTCGAGTAGAGTTTTCGGATTTTTTGGAGCGTTAATTGGGATACTGCTATGGAGTTTAAGCCGAGGAGTAACTTTTCTTCTGGTATAATTATTGTTGGGTCTGAAATTGACAAAAGTGGAGTAGTGTTGTCATGGGAACTTGACTTTTTGTTAATTTTAGTGGGGATGATTGGAATGAGTGATTTAGAAGAAAATATAGTGGTTGCCATGGAAACAGATTTTTTGAATCAAGTTGTCATGGAAACGATTATTTTTGAAAAATCTTGCATGGTTACATATAAACTTCACGAAACCATGGAAACGATGTAATACTTAATGATTTTAAAATTCTTTTGATTTTTAAAAATAATTTTACTTCTAGTTTCCATGGCAACCACAAATTTAAACCATGCAAAAATTTCAAACCATTCCACACCATACATCCCCATAACAACCAAAAAACAAATTAACTCACCTCCCCCACCTCCAGAACACACAACCCCACGGTCCTTAACCAACCCCCTATCACCCCCATCCCCACCAACCCTAACAGCCTGATAACTCCCTAGATACCCAGGCCCTAGTTTCCAAACACAGTACCCAGTATTCTGGTTAACAGCAAAATCCTCAAAAAGGTGAGCAACACCCTGTTTCCAACACAACCGCGAAGCCTTCCTCCACATTGGCGGAGTTCCTATGAAAGCTGAGAAAGTGTGGTTGCTAGAGTGCTTTGATCTCTGTGGAGCCTCCATTTTACAGTTGTGGATGATTCGACCGTTGACGAAAACTGTTATAGAGTTGGCATGGAAACACACTATCAAGTGGGTCCATGTTGACTCGTGGATGTCTGGGCACCAGATCCTTACTGTTTGGGATGAGGAGTGGGTTGGGATGTCTGGTTCCCAGTCGCCGATTCCTGGAAACATGGTTTAATTGTTAATTGGAATTAATTTGTGTTAATTTATGCTAGTTTCCAATAGTTACCAGGTGGCGGTAGCCCGGTTTCTTTAGTACTAATGATAAGTGCCTTATCCCTCGAAGACACGAGTACACTCAAACAGAGTCGTTGAACCCCGTTACTCGACTCCTTGATCAAACTAAGTAACCGAACCGGATGTGGGTCGAGATTAGGGTCACTGAACTTGTCGACGCAGAACCAGGTCGAGTACCCGATTGTGGATGAGGAAGACGAGCCTAAAGGGAAATTTAATATTTTAAGTTTTGCTCCCATGGAAACATTTTACAATTTTAACACAAGTTACCATGGTAACAAGTATTGAACTCACCAATCCCACTAGAAAGCAAACTAGCACTCTGAACAACAAAATCCTGAGAATAGTTGACCCCAGCGGACCCCAAACTAGGTACGAACAGGCACCCGAACCCTTCAGCGCTCATGTCGAACTCGCAGAATGGAGTTGGCGTTTGTTCGTTGGTGCGTTCGTTTGAGTTGTTTGAACGTGGGGTTGTCATGGATACTAACGTTTTTACACGGGATAGGGGGACTGGGGTGCTGGCCTGGAAGATGAAAGAGGATTTTTAGAAATACTTTTTCAAATTAAACTTATCACCCATTGATAAGCAACTCACCGCTTTAAGTTGGGCTTCGTAAGACGAGAACACGAGCTTTTGGCAGTTTAACGGGTTTCCTAGGCGGAGGAATTTTCTGGAACAAATTTCAAAAATTAAACCACATCCCCATGGCAACAAAACAACTAAAAAACTCAATTTACCTCAACTCCCCAGCACTAAGAGCCTGATTCCCAACCCTCTCGAACACATACTGCACAGCACTATGAACAGCAGCCCTCTCATCGATAATCGCATCCCCAAGCTTATCAATGACCTCACTACAGACCCCAACCCCCGCCATAATCTGCTGATTCCTCTCGCTCCTGACTAGACTCTTGACTAGCTCCGCACAGTACAATTGGCACAAGCACGAGTCAACGATACTCTCTTTACACGCCCTTATCGAGGGTAGTAACCTTATCATAATGATAACCACTCCAGAATGAACGATAACCGGATCAGGAACGCTGTAGTTCAGGTTTAGTGACTTTTTCGAGCAAGCAGGACTGCTCGACTGAGAAACGATTGTTTTCACGTTACCCTGTTGAGTTTGTGGGGGTTGCTGTAGCAACGAGCTACCGTGTCTGTCGAAATTGTCTAACGCGAGGTCGTATAAGATCCTGTATGTGAACAGGGTTAGAGATATGTGGAGTGGGGTGGTTGTTGCTATGGAGCGGAGGTCGTTGCACGAGAATATCTTGTGGAATTCGTTTATTCTCGAGTCTGGGACTGATGAGGATTCGATTAGCGAGAGGGCGTGTGGGGACGTTAGGCGTTGGGTGTTTGTGAAGTGGGAGAGTAGTCGGATCGTGTCTGCTAGGCTTGGGAGGCAGATCTGTGGGGGAGAAATAATTTGTGATTAGAATTTATCTTAAAAGTAAGTTTCCATGGTTCCAATCAAAATTCGGAACAAAACTTTATTAACCCCACACATAACCCCAATAATAAGACTTGTAAACCCAAACAACAAACTTCATAATCCTTCTCATAACTCCATTAACCCTAATTTTGACTCCACATAACTCCAATAAAACCTCTTTACAATGCCGATAACTCTAGCAATAACTCGAAATAACCCCACTAATAACTTCTCTTAACCCCAGTAATAACTCTATTAACTCCACATAACCCCAGTATAAACCCCTCATAGAACCCCAATAGAAACCCTTTACAACCCCAATACTCCTAGCTATAACTCCTCTAAACACCACCAAAAACTCTCCTTAACCCCAAAATCAACTCCAATAAACATTAACAAAAGATCACTCACCTCCTGATGAAACAACTTCGCATTCGCAGGCTCGAACCTCATAGCAAGCCCAAAACACCCAAAAACAAGCTGAAAAACCCTCATAAACGCAACCAACTCCTCCCCACTAAACTCCCCCCCAAAACACCCTTCCATCCCAACAACCAAACTCATAAGATAAAGAAACCCACCAGCCTTCCTAAAATTGCACCTCGCCCGATGACTCTCCCGAAAACAAGAAAGAAACACACTCAACATCTCGATAACCAGGTTCTTATCTTTACTCTGCATCCAAACAAGCGCGTGCGTAAACTCCTCCTCCCCCCCTTGACTAGTAAAGCAAACCCCCATGATATTAAAAACCTGAGCCCTTATCTCGTTGGAAACCCCTAGCAACTTGAGTAAACTGCAAGCTGTAGTTTGCTCTCTGAATATCTGTAGGTTCTGGTTGTTCCCGTTGATAAGTAGGCTTATCAGTTCTAACAGATTAACGCTGAGATCGTTCCAGAGGTGAGTTCCTTGGGCGTTTAGGTCGGATTCTGAGGAATTGGTGACGCAGGAGAACGCTACTTCTAGTAGCCCTATTTCTCTGTACGCTTCTTTGAACACGCCACTGTGTTTTAGAATCTTGAGTAGTGTCTTGACAACAAGAAGCTTGTACATTAAATTACTGTTAGCAGTAGATTCACTCTTGAGAACTCTACTAAGTGCTATGAGCTCCTTACAAGGCGTAAAGTTCAACTCGAACACAAGGTACTCGATCAAACTCAAATACTTGATCTGAGTCTCAACGCATTTGTTCGAGAGCTTCTCAGCCATTTGGGGCAGAAACGAGTCCACGATAAAGTAATTCTGCTTATCAGCCCTGAATACACTTGATATCGAGTCGAGTATCAGGTTTGATAACACGTTGGTGCTCGATTTGTTGAACAGATTGACCAAGATGTTGAACGCGTGGAGGTTCCTGATCACTGAGCACTTGTTTGGGGTCTCTGGGATCTGGAAATTTGGGAGCGTGAATGGGGTTGAGGTGTTTTGGGGGTTTGGTTTTATGGTGTTGTGACCACAGGTTGTTAATGAGGTTATTAGGGTTATCAGGTTTTGTAACGATTCTTGATAAGGTTGTGAGTTTGTTTCTTCGAGCTGGAGTGTTAGGTCTTGGAGGAAATTGTAGCCTTGGGATGCTTTGAAGTCGTCGAGAAGCACCTGTGGGGATAAGAGGGGGTTAGATTGTTGTCATGGGAACTTGTGTATGTTTGCTTGTTACCTGTGACAACGACGCAGAATCCTTGAGAAAGCAGAAGAGCGTGAACACCATCTCTGTTATCTCGACAGGGGTCAAGTGGCTCGTGTTCGAACCCTCGGGGGTGTACTTTCCTGGGGAGTTCGAGTTTGTGTCGTTTGGGGTCGCTCCTCCTCTTCTTAGGTTGTCCACGCATAGACAGATGCAGGCTTTATCTGTTTTACATTGTTGTCATGGTTATTAAATTGTTTTATAAGATTTGATTATATTGAAATTGTGGGAGTTTTTTGTTGTCATGGAGATGGATGTTGAAAATTGAGTAGTTTTTCTATAGCAACCGTTTCAATCACTTTTGACAAGTGATAGCTATGGAAACCCTGTGTTTGGAATAAATTTCGTTTTGTCATCTTGACAACGATTTAAATTTCATTTGTTTCCATGGAAATCATTTTTTAAAGAAATTGTTAAATTCATCGTAATCGTAAAAAATATGTTGTCATGGCAACCAAATGAGTTGTTACTAAAACAACGCCTACTTCAAAGTTCTTACTGAACAATTTTCTCCTATGATTTAAAAATCGTAACCATGATTTCACTCAATTCCAACCAATCTCCATGACAACAAAACCCCATAAAACTCACTGTGAATATAAGAAAGAACAAGTGGAGATAGCCCATGAGTAGAAACGCTCATTAGCACGTCACCAGCACACTTCCTCCAGCTCTTGTTCCCATCCCCACACCAAGAAGAAACACAGGAAAACAGTAGCGCTAAATCATCCTTCTTCGCCAATTCCTCACTAACGATCCCGTAAGAACAAACGCGTATAAGAACCTGAACAAAGACCTTCTGAACCACTTCCCTCATCTCAGCCTCCCCGTTATCACAAACAGGAAGGTCGAAGAACAGGTACAAACACTTAACCAACGTGCTAGGTAGATTATTATTACACATGACCTCGATAACCTGCTCATCTGTGCAACTTAGCAGGTTAATAGTGCTTAGCAACATGAACCCTTGAGACTCTTGTTCTTCACTGTTGCTAGGGTACAAGTACCTAATTATTTGGGTAGCAGCTTCTGTTGTTGGGGAGTTTGATGCTCGTTTTCTTAACTCCATAACGAGTAATCTTGATATCGATGAAGTGAAGTGTTGGGTTTCCGGGAAACGGTCTTGGAGTTCTGGGTAACTTAAGTTGTTGAATAGTTTGCAGAATATTGGGAGCATGTTGTAGAGTAACGATTGTTCGTGGGAGTGGGTGTACTCTCCGTATAACTTTCTTAAGTGCATGCATGCTAGCGAGATTGATTGGGGGGGTTGGGGTTGGTAGTTTTGCTGGGAAGCTTGGGGTTGGGTTTGGTTTTGTATCCACAGTTTTCTCATTATGTTCATTTTATGGGGGGAGGGAGATTATTGGGGGGTTAATGTGGGGTTATAGGGCTTTAGTCTGGGGTTGATTAGGTTTTGGCCTAGAGAAGAGAGTTAAAGAAACGTTATTATGAGAGTTTATTAACTCTAGTGTTTATTGAGGGTTAAGATGACTCATGATGAGTCATAGTGCAATAACCCCCAAAACACTGGAGTTTATTACACTAACTCTTGATTAACCCCAATAAATTAGAAATATAAACTCACCATTCCATAAAAGTGCTGATAAAATATCCACCCAAAAAAAAAGAAAACCCACAAAATCTAACCCTCCCACTTAACACTAACTCATCTACCCACGTAAATTCACATTATCGTTTCCTTATCAACAAAAGTCACAAAAAATAATAGCGTGCAAGTGCAAAGTTAAAGTAGAACGTTAAACAACCCAACCTGATGATTGGAAGTGAATTACGTATCGTACTATGTATCCTATTTCAAATGGGGAGAAACGCAACAAGATGAAAACAAGTTCTTGTGGTATGCGCATGTTAGTGGTACGGGATGTTGCGATGGTTACTTTTTTTGGGTTGTTCGTGTCGAGTCGGAGATTTTTTGGGATTATGTATTGAGGGGGATCTTGTCTTTTTGAGTGGGGGTGGTGGGATGGGCTGTTGGGGTTTTTGGGCTTTATGTGGGGTTAATTTTGTGGGGAAGTAGGGTTAAGGGGGGAGGTTAGATGAGTTATTGCGATTGTTTTGATGGGAATCATGGGTTGATTAAGAATCGTATCGTGTTGCCCCGTTGAAAATTGTAGACTCTGGTGTTATGTACATAAACGATGGTTTAAAGGTTTTAACCTCATTTTTAACTCTCACATGAACTTGAGTTTAATGAAGCTGTCAAAAACGGATGCAAAATAAGGAAAGCTTTTTTAATTACCATGACTACTCGTGATTTCTCAATTTTTAATAGATAACTAGTATCACGTTGCCCCGGTGCAAAACCACAAAACAACATACCAGTAACCTATCAATTTAACCACAAGATTTTTTCTTGGTTTTAAGGTTGTGGTTTACAGTTACAAAATACCATAGCAACAATCATAATATTTAGCAAGAGCTTGTCAATCATAAATCAAAAGTTTTGACACTTCGAACTTCTCATTCATGATCATAAAATAGTTCCCATGGAAAAGCTTATGCATTCTCGTTTTACCCCACCAAAATCATATTAAATTTCAAACAGAACACATCCAAACCAAATCATCGAGCAAAATCAATAACCGCCAAGTATCCCAACAACAAACCCATCTGTCCATACATCTGTTCTACCACACGTGCGTAGAAACCTGAACAATCGACAATCGAAATTTTAACTCCCCCAATTAATTAAGTCATGTCATCCCCACAGCAACAACCACAACAACCCGACAGGGTCTCCCAAATAATGGATTACCTAAACGACCCAACACTCGATCTACCAGACTCCTTAAAGGGCTTCAAGTACACAGAGGGCTTCGACCCCGAAAAACTGGAAGAAGAGCTCCAAAATCACCCGTTCTTCATGACAGAACTCCCAGACCCTAGCAAACCGTTACCACCGTTACTAGAAGCGTTCCAGCAGCTAAAGTACTCAGAGACTGATAACACTCCACACGAGCTAGCTTGTAACCATAGAGAAGACGGGATTTACCACTTTAAGCTGAAAAAGTACAGGATCGCTAGCACCTGTTTTACTACTGCGATTGGCCACGAGTTAAAGAGTAGCGAGATTGATAAGAAGTTTGTTGCTACGTTACTTAATAATCGGAGTGCTTGTTCTTGGTTTCTACGCAACTATAGGAGTTGTGTTAACGACTGTAAAAAAGCTCTAGAGTATGATCCTGCTTATTTTAAAGCTTTTAAACGTTGTGTTAGTGCGCTTGCTGAGTTGGGGAAGTGGGGGGAGGTGGAGGGGATGATTAATGAGTGGGGTAAAGGGGATGGGAGTGAGGAGGAGTTTGCGTTTATTTGCGACATGAGGGTTCGAGCTAGGAAGGGGGTGGTTGCGGGTAAAGTTGAGGAACGGAGGGGACTGGTTAAGAAGGCTGAGGAGGAAGCACGTGATTTGGAGGTGATGGAGGGGATTAAGTTGAGGGGGATTAGGATGAGGGATGAAGCGTTCTTGAAGGGGGAGGCTGCTGCTGGGGGGAGAAGAGTTAAGATTGAAGCTGGGGGGTTGGTTTGGCCTGTTCTGTTTATGTACCCTCAGTATAGTCAGAGTGATCTTGTTGAGGGGTTTAGTGAAAATGATTGGTGAGTTTAATTTTGGAGTTGATTTTGTTGCTTAGTAACTAATTATTGATAATTTGTGTTTCCAGCTTCCTGGCCCACTTAATCGAGATGCTAGACGGCGACAACGCTCCATCGTGGGACGTGGATAAGGAGTACAGATCCTCTAACGTTGATGTGTACTATCTGGCTGATAAGTTTGTTAAAGTTAATGCTCAGTCTACGTTGCTTGATGTTATGAAGGAGAACACTTATTTGTTGCCTGGTAACGGGGTTCCTTGTTTCTTTGTACTTGCTAGAACGAACAAGTTTTGTGAGGATTTTATTGAACGCGTTGAGGTTGGTGGGGAGTGAGATTGAATAAATTTGTAAATTTTTTGCAGAATAGAGTTGTGTTTATTGATCACAGGTTTCCATGGGGATAACTACAGATTAAGTAAACGTTTCACTTGATAATATGATAATTTAAAGTTTTATTCCTTCTTTGGCTTGCTGAACCACCAGGCGCTTGCTAGCACGGCTAGAGATTTAATATTATACTCGTTACTATGGCGATTAAATTTAATATACTCTTAGCACTTAAACTGATGAACTCACCTAGATTAAGCGTAACAGATAACGTGTGCTTCAGTAGAATCGTTGTGTCCTGGGTTACTAGTATCGTTGTTATGATGCGGGCTAGAAATTTAAATAGAGATTTAAGCACACTTTAAAGTTTAAATTTCTAATTTAAATTTTTAACTTACTAGCACAAGTGTAAATGTTAATAGCCCAGCTAACGATACTGATACTTCCTGCGCTTCTAGCTGTCCAGATTTGCTTTAGTTGGAGGAGTTTGCTGAACACCTTCATTGGTAGCGTTGCTGTCTGTTGGGATTTCATGGGGGTTATAGATTTGTTTTTTGGGGTTAAGATTGGAGTTAGGTCGGGTTTTAGTAGAGTTTATTTAAATTAGTTGTCTTTAATTGTAGTTTTAAAACAGAATTATAATCTGAGTCTGGTAGCTGGTATGGGGTAATGTGCAATTTTGATAGGGAGTCTGGGGTCAATTTGAATGCGATATTTAAAATGAACCCAAATCACTTTAACTACAAGTTAGCGTTAGAGTTAATTTTTGGGGTTAGTTGGGTTTTAAAAACTCGTAGATATGGGTTTTCACTCGATTAGTACGGATAATTAAAGCACTACGCACTTAGCTTATATGTTGGGGTAATGTGCAACATCACTTCACTGGAGTATGAAAGAGTTAATTAGAGTTAATCATACTTTAACACTATAATCAACTCCCAAATTTTACCAGCAACGCCTGTAACACGTAAGGATGAGGTATCCCGTAAGACAGCAAATAGAAAGTCCCACAAATAGCTACGATAGTTCCTACTTTCTGTTTGTCCAGCTTATCGTTATAAGAGTACACGATAAGCAGTACTATAAGAGTTTGAAGGCTTAGGAACGGGTCTTCTAGGTAGCTGCTTAATGGGTAGTTTTTCATTGAGTTGTAGCTCAGGGAGATTAAGTAGCTGTTCGGGTGAATTTAATTTATGGAGATTTAATTTAGTTTTTATTTAGGAATTTATGTTCCTTGACTTACGTTAGCAGCTCGAGTGCTACAGAGTTCTCGCTATGGAAACAAAATGAAATTAATCGAATTTCTATGGTGACTTCACTTAATTAACCAAAAAATAATTACCTAATCCCATCGACACTCTTACTCCTGTAAATCAACAATATCTGGGGTATCTTGCACACAACACATAGCAACACTGTCGTTATGTCGCAGAAACTAACGATTGTGTGCATTAGGGGTGTCATGGTTACGAAGTAACCTCAGTCAGAGGTCAATGCAAATTTAACAGTCACTTGAAGTGGTTGTTACCAGATGATCAAGTTCCCAGGCTTTTAGTAGCTCGTGTTCCGAACTATTTCCGAACGATGCTATATTTAGAACATAGTGGTTGTCTTGGCAGTTGGTATGGTGCGTGATTTATGGTGACATGGTGTGTAAACAATAGGCGATTAAATTTGGTTTTATTGAGATGGTAACCATGATTTTTAGAGAGATTCTGTAGAGAGCTTATTTAATAACCGGTTAAATCAGTTTACATCGTTTGTACATAAAAGTATCATTTTATCACGCGAACTTAACTATGGCAACGCATCGTACACATAATCATACATCATACATTCAATATCATCAACGAGTTAACTTATTATCACCCTGAACTCTTTTAACAATCACAAAAGTCGTCATTAAGCTAAGGTACAAGTTTCCTAGCAACAATAGTTGATTCACGAACAAACAAGAGTTGTTACGTGATTTTAACAACTGAAAACCTCAGACATGTATCAATCCTAAACAACCTGAATCTTATTTAATTTTGAAACGATTCGATTAAAAAAATCTTAAACACAATCACAAAATCAGAATTCAAAATTTAACCAAGAAACTTTACAGGTCGCAGTTTAAAACTACCTTAAACTCAGTAATTTACATGAAAGTTAACGATTCGCGCTTAAATCACAAAAATTAATTTAAAATCGTCAACAAGTTTGTACAATCAAAATCGAACACGATTACCTCACAATTCAACATCAAACTCTTCAAATCAAGGCAGATACCCCCACTCAACCTCCCCCATCCCACGCCCCTTCAACAACTCGTTACACTTAGAAAAGTGCCTACACCCAAAGAACCCCCTATGAGCAGACAAAGGAGAAGGATGAACAGTTTGGAGTACAGAGTGCCTCGATTTATCAACCAAACTCCCGATCTTCTGAGCGTGAGCACCCCAAAGAAGAAACACAACGTTCCGTAAATTACTAGATATCCACTTGATAACCGCTGTGGTTAGATACTCCCAGCCTTTGTCCTTGTGGGAGTTTGCTTTTGAGGCTTCTACTGTAAGCACTGCGTTTAGGAGTAGCACGCCTGTAAGCATATTAAATTGTGATTAATTTACAATTAACTCAAAAATCATTAAAGTAACATGAACCCACCCTGCTCCGCCCACCCAACAAGAAACCCATGCCCAGGGTCCTTAAACTCAACCCCCGGATCATCAGCAAGCTCCTTATACATGTTCACCAGACTAGGAGGAATAGCTACTCCCTTCTGAACGCTGAAGCACAACCCATGTGCTTGGTTGACCCCATGGTAAGGATCCTGACCTATGATCACGACCTTGACGTTCCTTAGCTCGCAGTATCGTGTCCAGCTGAAAATGTTCTCTTTGGCTGGATAAACTCTTGATTTGGAAATCGCTGACTTGTAAAAGTTGTCCAGAGTTTTGAAGTAAGGTTTCTTGAACTCTTGGTCGAGGATCTCTGTTAGCCATGTTGGACCGATGGAGGTTGGGGTTATGAGTGAGTATTCGTGGGTGAGGAGTTTTAGGCGGGCGACGGCCTGGAAGAACATTGTAAATTGGTTATTAGATAAGTGTGATTGATAAGTAAATGTTAGTTGAAGTTAACTCACCTGCTTCTCCATAATCATCTTCTTCTGATCCGGAGTCAAGGACCTACACTTTGCTGGAGAACCTTCAGTCTTTGACCTCTTTGGAGTTTCTGGGGCTTCCGGTTTGTTCTCTTCATCTGGGGAACACTTCCTCTTTGAAGGCTCCGTTTTCTTGAAAAACGAATCTAACGTCTTTTGAGATGAAGGGGTTGTCGGTTGGGATTTTGGCTTCATTTTGGGGTTAAGGTGATTAAATAGGTCAATTAGTGCATTTAGTAAACTGGAATTTTTGGAAATGGATAGATTTTTGGGAGCACGAGAATGAATTGACGTGCTTTTATGAGCAGCAGCACAGCAGTGCATGGAGAAGAAAGAAGTAGATGTTATTTGTTGTTCGTTTGTACACGTTTGTCTGTCTGTCTGTTGAGGTGTTCATTTTACGATAGATTATTGCGTTTAATCCATGTTCTGTTTTGCTGAAGAACGATAACCAACGTGAACTGTTAAATTAGCTTACAAGGTTTTTAGTCATTTTATACTGATTATAAAATTAAAACATGAAGTACGGACAAATAAAAATTGGTTCTCTTCTAGTATGTTTTGCTATACAGTTTTAAGAACTTTTTGGGTAAAATTATATTCTTAAGTTTATATTGAAATAAAAATGTTTGAAAATCAAGAAAACTGATAATTTATTTCAATGAAAATAAAATCGTTCAGAATTAGTGTAATAAATTTTTGCATCCCGAATACAAATTGGTAAAGTTCATAAAAACATACTTTTATAATACTTTGCTGCATCAAGATTTTTAGATTTTCAATTGATTTTAATTAAAACTTACTCATCTTACAATAAACTATAATTGTCAGCATTGAAACGCATATAAAAGCATCAAAAATAGTGAAAATTACCACAAAACCATAAACAGCATACGAAAATCCAATTAAAACTACAGCGTTTTGCTACTACATTACCAAATCACACCAAAAACATCCCTTCCGCTACTTCCTCAACCCGTTTCACCACCAAAATACTCAACTATCCATCTACATCCCTCCCCAAAAGCACAAAAACAAAGCACGTTACCCAATAGCATCACAGATCTACACAGATCAGCCCAATAAAAGCACACGCGCGCAAACCACCTGCGTACACCAAAAAAAGAGTCCGTTGCTAAAGAAACTAAAACAAAAAAAGTGCACGAACAGACAGAACACTTTGTTTACAAGTCCCATTAGATCTCACCTGTTTCCATAAATAATCTAAAAGTGCCACGTCAATTAAATGTTGCAAATTAGCAATTAAAAATCCAAAAGTTAAATAATCAATCAAAAATGCCGTTAAGACTAAGATCTCAGGGTAGACCAGAACGTACCCCAAAAGCAACCCAACCCGAACTAGAAAAACGCACTAGAAAAAAGAAGCAAAAGGAACCGGAAGTCCCCCCAACGCCAGACACCTCAGGACTTAGATTACCTCCAGGTACTGCAGAGCAGTTGGCTGCACGCAGACCTGTTGTACGGTTAACTAGATACACTAGGAATGGAGAACCACCTCAGGAACCGGAAGTACCAAGACCTACTAGGACTAGGAAGAAACGAATAAGACAGCCACAAGAGGATCCAGAGGAGGCTCGAGAAGTCGAGAATGTTATGCTTCCTAGTGCTTCGTTATTCCCTGGAGAAACGGATTCAATCGTGATTAAGCAGCAGAAACTGAAGGAGATTTGGGAAGCTGTTCGGAGAATCTATGGGGTCGTGCTGAATAAGATCCAGGAGGATGGGGATAACTTTATTTGGTGTTACGAGAGTATCGAGAATGTTTATGAGTACTTTGATAAGAAGATTGGGGGTGGGTGGGGGGATGGGAGGAAGTGGTTTGGGGAGAAGTATCGGGTTGCTTGTCTGTGAGTTGGAATATTTAAGTTTATTTGGTTAAAGATGATTTTGTTGAATAATGGATCGTGTTTAATTTTCAGCGGAGTTCTCTATGAATTTGGAGCAGTGATTTGGAAGCAGACGGACAAAAAGTCTGCGAGTTACAATCCTTTTGCGGTTAAAGCTGCGAATTTTCTGGAGCACTGTTTTGTTCATTTGGGGTGGGAGTCTGATAAGAGGAAGGAGGGTTATCTGAGGGAGTTTAAGAGTGATTATGATCCTGCTTGTTATATTGTTCTCAAGTTCTTTCATAAGGTTAGTTAATGAATATTATTTAAAGAATTAATCTAATTGACTAATTAAATCTAAACTAATCTCAATTTCAACAGTACCACAACGACATTACACAATCATCCCGAGTCCACCAACTCAACCTAATCCTCAAATTCCTCCAAACCGCAACAGCAACGAATAACCAGGACTACATAAAAGTAGCCTGGAACTGCATAGGAAAATGCATCCAGATAAGACTCAAAGATAAGCACCCACAATGCAGGATCCTAGTACTCCACATCTTATCACACTTCACAGCATTAGACGAAGCGGTTAACGATTTCCAAAAGGAAGTAAAGTTCTACACCCGGTACGATGATTCTGTTGAGGTTCGGAAGATTGGTACGAGGATTATTGGGGAAAGTACTGGGATTCAGATGAGGTACTTTTATGATCAGGCGTTTGATAAGAATGAGGGGGTGAGGTATGAGGCTTTTAAGGCTATGGGGGTTGAGTGGGAGGATGGGGGGTTGATTAGGGAGATGGGGAGTATTGCTGGGGAGAAGATTTGTAAAGCTATTGTTTGGGGGACCATGTTTTCGGGGGGTGAGTTTTTGGAATTTTGGAGTTTTAAATTGTTTTGAATTTTGGGTTATTTGCTAATTGGAGCTTGTGTTTTTTTAGCCAAATGCAAAAACCTTTTGAAGTCTGAGATATTACCTACATGGCTGAAGATAAGCTGCAACTCGGATCTTGTCAAGTTTCTTGCTACTATTGATGCGTACAAGCATATGAAGGCTGTTGTTAAGATACTTGATATGCTGCTGACTACTGAGGATCAGGAGGTCAGGTTAACTTTTTTATTTATTTGCTCGCTGCTTTGTAGAGGAACTCTTTTAAGATTGTAGTGTGTTCGTCTGTCTGTGACGTCTGTGTACTTTACACGAGACAAATAATTTTTGCAGGAAATTAACTAAAATTTTCCTGGCAAGTGCTTTTCGAACATATTGGTTTTTAATTTAATTATTAACTCGCTGGTTTGTACAGATGTTTAAGATTGTAGTGTGTTCGTATGTCTGTGTACTTTCTACATGAGACAAATAATTTTTGCACGAAATTAACTAAAGATTTCCTGGTTATTTGCAATTTCTTGCAAGTGCTTTTCGAACATTTTGGTTTGTAATTATTAGCTCGCTGCTTTGTACAGGAGCTGTTTAAGATTGTAGTGTGTCCGTGTGTTCGTTTACTTTCTATACCAGACAAAATTAAGTAAATATTTACTATTTCTTAATTTCTCGCAAGTGCTCTTCGAAATTTGAAATTATTACAGTTTTTGTCAAAAAGTTTCTGAAAAGCTGGTATATTGTTTCATATTTCAATGCGTGCAAAGAATCAGGGTTCGCACATTTTCGAACTTCAAAATCATATATCCGACCATAGCAGCGAGCATCTTTTAATAGCTTATTAACTAATGTCACCCTAACTATCTCTAATCTAATTAATTTATCTATTTATCACATTCACAGCGCTTCGTCGAACAACTAGACCTAACGTTTATCCAAAACCTAAAAGAAAACGTACGAGATCGCAATTACAAAAACGTGAGCATCGAAGCGTTCGTAGGTTGGCTTGGACTCTGTAAAGCTTCCGAAACCGTGGCTTCTATCCGTTCGAAAGTGATCCCTACTTCTTGCGAGATAATTGAACTTGTTAATGGGTTGCATACTTGTGTTAATAGTGAGCATGAGCATGCGTTGGAGGGGGATATGAGTGAAGATGTTACTCCTGTTTTTTGTTTGGTTATTACGCTTGAGATTGCGAAGAGGTTTGTTGCTTGGGATGAAGGGAATAGGTGAGTTTTTTGGAGTTTGAGTGAGGGTTTGGGGAAGGGGAGTGGAAATTTGGATGGAGGGGGGAAAGTTACTTAATGATTTAAGAAGTTGAGTGAAATGCGGACGTGGAAATTATTTTGTGACTCGAAAGCATTTTTTGTTGGAACTCGGGATTTTTTAAATTCGCGTCACTGGAAGCAAAAATGTTATTTTTTTCGAAACCCGAGTTCCCGTACATTTCCTCACCAACCAATTTAAAAGAATTCCCACGTCCGATAACTAACCGTTTAAAACTAACATCAATTTTCGCGTGGATTTCCATTCCTCCTTTTCAAACTTCTATTAAATTTTAAAATATCTTGCTGCTATAGTAACTAACCTCCCTTTCAAATCTCCTAGAACCACGTTCATAACCCAACTGAACACTCTGTTAATGGACCCGTTACTCGACGACCGCGTGATAGTGATCCAATCAATGAACACGTTACACAAATTCGTAGACTCGACACAATTCGAAGACATGATGATGCGCATGTTCCAAGACGTGTTCGATAAGGATCATAAGGAGTATAATCGGGGTCACACGAGCGGTAGTGAAGTTAGCGTTGATAATCTAAACTACCAGGTTGCTGAACAGGATCCACCGCCACCCCAACCTGCACAACCTGTCAAGAAAACGCCCTACGAGCTAACTAAATTGAGATCTGAACTTTGTGATTTGGCCATGTTGAGGGTTCAGCTTCAAAACGTGAAGGAGGAGTTGATTAAGAAGCAGATGTTTATCGATTGCGTAGAAGTTACTGATCGGTTGAAAGAGATTATGGATAAGGAGGCTGGTCTTAGGGCTGAGATTTGTGAATTGGAAGGGATATCGAGGGCGGCTCCTTTGGTTGGACCGGCTGAGCGTGTTGAGGTTCGGAAGAGCTTTTGTGCGCCTCAGAGTCAGAGGGAGCGGGAGCTTGAGGAGTTGAGCGTTTTTAGTAGCTCTCATGATGGTGGGGTTATCAATACTCTTGAGGAAGGGTTAGCTAAAGGGCTTTTTATGATGAATGCTTATCTTGATGTTTGTCCGAAGATTGGGAGTTTCTTTAGGAATATTTATGATTCTCATGTTTATCATTTTATGGCGGTAAGGGAATTACTTTTAAGTAGCATTTTAATTGAATTTGAGTTGAGATTAAAATGATGTATTTTGTTTTCCAGGAAGAAGACCGTAACATCAGAGTCAGCGTACTCCAGTTTATGACCAGGTTCGCGTTGATTGATAAGCGGGAGTGCAAGCGGGTTTTCTCGTTTATGGTTGATATGCTTGTGAATCCTGATGCGGAGATTGAAGTGAGGAACGCGGCTTTTCAGAATATCGTGGATCTTTGTGTTTGCTATGATTGGGGTGATTTTGTTTATTGTGAAGGAGATAAGCCTTATGATGATAAGTCGAATGGTTAGTTTTTAAATCTTAATTAAGTTTTGTGGAGATTTCTTTTTCTTTGGGTTTTGTAACGTAACTTTTTTTGAGTTGCTTGTGAATGACAACTCGAGTGTGTGTGTGAATTTTTGGATTCTGTTTTCATGAAAGTCATTTGAAATTGAGGATTTTTTAAAAACTTTATTTTCAAAGGTCAAAATTGATAAGTATTTTGATTTTTTCTGTAAAGTCAAAATTTGAGAAAGTTCAGCTACTAGAATTAATTTATTTCAATATTCAAAATTTGCAAAATTCAAAATTTTTTCCTACTTTTTGTCCAGATTATTCAGATTTTTTTCAAAAAATTCAATTAGTGTAACATTTTAATTAAATTATGTGGAGATTTCTTTTTGTTTTGGGTTTTGGTTTGTAACGTTACTGCTAAGTTTGCTTGAGTTTGTTTTTGAATGACAACTCGAGAGTGTGTGTGAATTTTTGGATTCTGTATTCGTGGAAATAATTTGAAATTGAGGGGTTTTTAAAACTTTATTTTCAAAAGTCAAAATTGATAAGTACGGTAGTCAAAATTTGGAAAGTTTTAGCTGCTAGAGTTAATTTGATCGTTACTATCAAAATTTACATTTTCTATTTTGAGTCCAAATTATTCAGATTTTTAAGAACTCAATTAATTGGTTAGGTTTGTAACGTTACTACTAATTTCGCTTGTTTTTTTTTGTGTTTGGCATCTCGAGTGTAAGTGTGAATTTTTGGATTCTGTTTTCATGAAAGTCATTTGAAATCGAGGATCTTTTAAAAACTTTAGATTCAACATTCAAAATTAACGAGTATTTTGATTTTTTTGTCCGGTTGTCGAAATTTCGAAAATTTTAGCTGCTATAGTTAATTAATTTCAATATCTTTTTCCCTACTTTTTGTCCAAATTATTCATTTTTTAAAAATTCAATTAGTGTAACTTTTTTGTTTCTTTAAAGTATTCACAACCCTCCTGTTTACTACATGCTTACCAACGAATTAAAAAGAAATCTCCACTATCCACACTTTATCGAACATAAAAGTTAAACATATTTCTAATTATTTTAATCTCAATCCCTCTAGAAAAGTTAACAAAATCAATGAGAGAAATGCTCCCACAAGAAAACATAACCTACCAAACAGCAACGTCTAACCAAATAGAGCGTTTCGTCCTCGACTTCCTAACAAAACGCTTCCCACCAAACTACCCAATGAACGCCACAGAACTAGGCATCCTAAACACAACAAAGAACGTCGGGCTACTCAAATTACTAGTAAGAGGGAGGCTCCGTGACCCTAAAATCATATCAAAGGTCCTGATTCTCTGGGTTAACCACAACTACGCTGGTACTGCTGTGCTTAGGGATCTTGAGCACGTTCTTAAGTTGTATAACACTTTTGAGTGGTGGGGGGAGGGGAGGGATGTTGTTGTTGAGATTGATGGGGAGGATGTTGGTGGGGGGAAGGCTGTGAATAGGGTGCTTGGGGTTAGTGTTGCTGAAGGGGTTTGTTGTTTATGTGGGGATGTTGGGGTTAAGGGGGAGGAGGTTGTTAAGTTTGTTTGTTACTTTGTTTCGTTTTTGGATTATGGGGATCAGGTGAGGATGTTTAAACTTGTGGTTAATATTTAATTGTTCATTTAATTAAATTGAAATCTCTTGCTTTTCTATAGTCCCTGATGCGCACGATGGTCCAAACAATCCTAAACCCAATCATAAACAACCCAACACGCTCGTACAACGCCCTTTTGGTCAAGTGTGCTTCCAAGATACCTATTACTTCGCCAGTCTCAGCTTCCGCTATCGTCAGTGTTATTGGAGAAGTGTTCCAGCGGATGAAGGATCATCCTATAACTGCTTCTGTTAGTGTGTTAAGGAAGGAACTTTGCTTGTTTCTAGGGAAACTTAAGCGGGTTTTTGGTGATGAGATTTGTGTTGTTAATGGGAGGGAAATAGGTTTTGATAAAGGCTGGGGTGATGGAGTTGACACTGAGGATGAGGGGGAGGGGAATGAGGGTGACGGGGGAGGTGTTGGTGATGAGGAGGAGGGTAACAAGGGGGAGGGTGAAGAGCAGGTTAATTCGGAGGTGGAGGGAGATGAGGTTGATGATGAGGGGATAGTTGTGTAAAATTGTAATTTGATTCGAGATTAAAATGTGTGTAAACTATTGAGTTGTTATGTGCATATGCACAATTCAACTATTTTAAATAGTGTAATTATACTTTGTAAACCTATTAAAACAGCCAAAGTCACTAAAACGTGAGAGTCTAAAATTGCTTGGTTTTTTCATATTTTTCGTAGTGTGGTTTTTCGAGATTAAACTAACCTATTAAGTGGGTTTTTAATGGAGATTTCATTTTTTAGCAATTTGTTAATGTATCGTAGACATTGTAAAAATTATTTTTAAATTACTTTGTATTCTATTTAAAACGGCCAAAGTTTATTAAAACGTGATTGTTAGAATAGTACTATTTGTAACTGTGCATATAAAGATGATAATTCTTTTAATTTTAAAACTTGGAAGTATTCGATGCCTGAATGAATACCATTTTAAACTAAATTTAAATGCTATATGAGGTTATTTGAAAATAATTAACCACATCAACACCCCATTTTCACAAACTCCAATAATTTATTGCACCCAACTAAAAATAACTACATCCATTAAACATTAATGATTGCTTAAAAATCTTCACTTCGAAGGCCCAAGCATATTCTCAGGCCTAACCCACTGATCAAACTGCTCAGAGGTCAAGTGCCCTAGTTTCAAAGCAGCCTCTTTAAGTGTACTCCCGTCTTTGTGTGCAGTTTTGGCTATTTGTGCAGACTTGTCGTACCCGATATGTGGGTTTAACGCTGTTACTAGCATCAGAGATTCGTGGAGTAGCTTCGAGATTCTGTCTTCGTTGGCTTTTATTCCTATGACGCAGTTGTCTGTGAAGGCTGAGGAGCTGTCTGATATTAGGCGGATGGATCTGTGGGAGTGAGGAATTGTGATTAATTGAGTTTAAAAGGTTATTAATTAATAGAAATAACAAATGAATGGGAATGGAAATTGCTGATGACCTGTCTTAAATCACCCCAATTTCCATTCCCATTCACAACAGTAAGTTAATTTACCTCAGCACGTTAGCAACCATCATAGGTTTAAAAACATTAAGCTCAAAGTGCCCGTTACTCCCACCAACAGTACAAGCAACATGGTTCCCCATAACCTGAGCCGCTACCATGGTAATAGCTTCACACTGAGTAGGGTTAACCTTCCCAGGCATTATGGAAGATCCAGGTTCGTTCTCAGGAAGGGATAATTCACCTAGCCCGCATCTGGGGCCTGATGCTAGGAACCTGATGTCGTTGGCGATCTAGACATAAAACAGGAAGTTTTAGCCACAATTTACAATTAACTCTAACACTCAATTATAAACCCACCTTCATCAGCGAACAGGCAACAGTATTAAGTGCCCCACTAATCTCAACCATAGCATCATGTGAAGCCAGAGCCTCAAACTTGTTCGGAGCAGTTACAAAAGGAAGTCCAGTCAGGTTCGAAACCTCTTTAGCAATCTTCTCGTCGAACCCAATCCTAGTGTTCAGACCTGTTCCTACTGCAGTTCCACCTGCTGCTAGCATGTACAGTCGGGGTAACGTTGTTTTCACTCTTTCTAACCCGAACGTTAGTTGTTGGACGTAGCCTGAGAACTCTTGGCCTAGGGTGAGGGGGGTGGCGTCCTGGAAATTGGAGTTTAAAAGTCAAGGACTTATGATTATCATTTTCCATTTAAACACATTAAAACCATTTAAATTCGATGTTTAGCTTACAAACCTGCGTATGAGTCCTCCCAATCTTAACAATCTTCTCAAACTCCTTAGCCTTATCATTAAGCGCATCCCTCAACTTCTTCAAACTCGGAATCAAGTGCTTGTTAACCTCAACAGCTACAGCGATATGCATAGCCGTAGGGAACGTGTCGTTACTACTCTGACTCTTGTTCACGTGGTCGTTCGGGTGTACTGGGGTTTTCGAACCTAGCTGTCCACCTAGTAGTTGGATTGCTCTGTTGCTGATTACTTCGTTGACGTTCATGTTTGTTTGGGTACCGGAGCCTGGGGGAGATTAAATGTTAATTTAGTTGATATACTTCGTTTAACGATAGTTAACTTTACCCACCTGTCTGCCAGATAACAAGTGGAAAATGCTGATCGTAAAGCGCTCCACTGATAACCTCGTCAGCAGCTTTGGCTATGGCGTCAGCGACCTTAGGGTCGAGTCCGTACTGCTTGTTAACTATCGCTGCGGCTTTCTTTAGGATACCCATCGCCTTGATCACGGGGAGCTGTTGGTAATTAATCTCAATTAGTTAACTGGACTAAAAAACTAACAAAGTTAAATTACTCAACTAACCGGCATCCTCTCAGGATCCCCACCAATAGGAAAGTTCATAACAGACCTTAGAGTCTGAGCCCCATACAACTTGCTACTCGGAACCTTCAACTCCCCAAAAGTATCCCGCTCCAACCTATACTCCTCCTGTAACAAATCAACTCCAGAATTACCTCAAAATTAACAAAAAAATTAAAAATTAACTCACCTTATTCATGTTGGTAGTATGCAGATTAGCCCCCCCAAACCTATTTAACTTGCCAAGTGCCCTGGTTCTAGACAAGCAACGCGACAACACGAACACAACACTACCTGATTTTCTGTTTAGCAGCATTTTTATAGGATCTTATGCCTTTCTCTTTTTTATTGGGTTGTTGCGATGGTGAAGTTTTTCCAAGGTTAACTGGTTTAATTCTTGTTTAATTTTGGGATTGCTTGAGTATGCGTGTGTGGTGGTGTGAGAAACAGATGATCTGTGGATGGTGAGATGGGATGAGATGTTTTTTATGGATGGGCTTATCCGTGTGGGTTTTTAGATGGTATCGATGCGGCTTTTTTATGATTACCTTGACAACTTGTGATTGAATGCTGTTTCCACAGTTGAATGATCGATTGAATAACACAGGTGTTTATGCTAATGCCGGCTTCAACTTCACGTTAAATAAGGAATTTCTACTTTAAATGCAACTTTAAACCGATGACAACTCAAATTCTAACCACCTTAACAACTAATTAACGCAATTAACACCTAAAATAAACCAACCAACTATATTTACATTTACATCACGCTTTATTTCATATAACCTCAAAGAACCCCGTCACCACACACATTACAATTTCATAAATGTACATAAAAAAGAGAGAGAATCCTTAACCATCTGCAAACTGAAGATAACCGTGCTAACACGTTAAACCGTTTTAAACGTAAAAAAAGATCATTAAACTACGCATACATTTTCAGTTAATATTTTTCAAAACATCACGCTACTCCTACTCATCATCATTAGCAGAATTTGTATGCCAAGTGAGTCGCTCCTCGTAGAAGCTAATAACCACCTGTGGGCACTTGACATTAGCCTGGCGAGCAGGCACCAAGTCAGCCTCATCAGTGTCCTTCCACTTCATCAGGAACATGAGTTCACCGCTTGAGTCTGTAGCGCCGATAATCTTCTCGGGTTGGAGACCCCGGTCGAAACCTGTTACCTCTGACGTTGTTGCTGCTGTTGTACGGGATTCCTGATGGAGATAAGAAGCGTGATTAGTTACGTAACTGATTAACATGTTAACAATTAAATAACTTAAATCACAGAATTTACCTTCCCAGTTTTAGGCTTCTTAGCAGCACTAGCAACAGCCCCACGATTCTCCTTCTTCTCCGAGTAATCATCAACGGAAGCGGGCGCAGGTCGCTTCTCCCTCCCCTTCTTCTCCTCTTTAGCCGCCTTCTTCTTCCGCTCCCTCTCCTCCCACTGACGCTCAAACTCAGCAATGAGATCAGGACATCCTAGATTCTCCTCAGGTTCCCAAGTGTTGTCTTCGTCACCGTAGCCCTTCCACTTAAGTAGGTATTCCACCTTCCCTGCGACAACCCGCTTGTCCAGGATCTTCTCCACAACGTACTCCTCCCCGGTCTCGGACCCCGCAGTGCTTCCCTGGTCAGAGTCGGTCATCTTGAAATTTACACTGAAAAATACACAAAAACTTTTAATTTTAACAACCGTAAACTCACGGAACAATTAAATTTCACTAGTCCCACTAACCTGGACCGTAATCCCAAATTAAAAACAATTAAAGTCAAGAAAAATTAAGTCGGGTTGAAGAGCTTAGCACAAGACCAAGTCAAAAAGTGAACAGAGCTCCGGTTTTTGCCTTTCTGTCGACTGCCGACTGAACTGGCTATCTAGCACGCCGGCTTGTTGCGTAGAGCACAGCAGAGAAACGCTTTTACTTGCGTTGTGTGGTGAGCTGCGAGCTGCTTGTGCTTTGCGGAATTTAGCGAGCGGTCATTTCGCCTTCTTTTTGTTCTGCTTCTACGCGTTCTCTCTGGGTTCGTGGAAAGTAGAGGTGAGGTGGGAGGTATTTGTGATGTGTTGTGATGGGATTGACTGCGTAGTTGTACGTGGATGGAAATGTGTAGTGGAAAGGATTGTGTGTACAATAAACATTTATCAATGTGCATTTTATTCAAATTAACCTACTTTAAATGACATGACACAATACACCAACTTTTAACATGTACAATGTATAATCTAAGAAAATACAAAACTTTTCTTTAGTTTATCAAAACGTGCATTTTATTCAAATTATCGCTCCTACTAACTTTACCTGGCCTTATAACATTAATACATTTAATTTCACAGAATGTACACGGTTTTATGTGGAGAATAATTTAAGCATCGAGATAAATGCATTGATAGTTTGACTGTCTTCTATGATTGATTAATGGGGTATAAGAAAGAATTAGAAAGCATTGTTGATTTAATAAAAGCAAATAAGCTGCTAAACTTCCCACAAAATACAGCAATTTGGATTGATGCTTAAGTATACGCGTTCATTCGTTCCATTTAAATAATCGAAATATTGAGATACATGCATGATAAATTCACCCTTTCTGATTGTAAATAGAAAACAAAAACTTGGAAATAGTTTCTTTGATAAATTATTTTCATTTCATTGCAATAAAGTGTTCGAAATTTGACCAAAATGAAAGTATACGTAGTTGATAGTAGACCGGTTAAAATTCAAATATTGACAGATAGAATCATGACTAGTTCGAGCTTTCAGATATTTTAATTTAAGATAATGATATCAAAACAAACTCTAACGATAATAACGAAATATTAGAAGGACTACTGAAAATACGAAACTCTGTCGTTTCCATCAATACACTAAACAAATTCAAATATTCAAAAACCCACGATAAATCATAGTTTTCTGATTGCAAGCTCAATTTTAATTGAAAGATAAGGACATCGAAATAAATTCAAGCGATAAAAGAAATATAGAAAGAAATGCGTCAGTCAGTACTGAAAAATTCTGTCTTTTACATCCTTTCTAGATAAATTATAACAAACCCACGCTCACGCTTCCAAAAGCCATCCACCACAACAACCCAACGCTCACCTCTATCCAGTATACACGAATACGCAAGCAGAAGTGCATTTATCGATCTGTTTTTCTTCGAAGTTTGTCCTTCCTATCCACACTACACACAAAGCAAATGCAAATGCCAAATGCACTCATCCAAACATTCAAAAACCCACATCCACCACTCATCTCACGTTACCCCACAAAAATCCAACCAACCAACCGCCAAATCCAAACAACTAAAAACCAAAACAATCGTTCGCGAAACTCCCTAAAAATCCTCAAAACTCTTCAAAATCCCCAACAATTAAAATTAAAAGTTCAAAGTTCCCCACCAAAATCTCTAGTCATGCCACCAGGCCCGTTATCAAAACTCCTCCCCCGCTTAACCTTAGCAGCCCTCCCCCCAGCAACGCTCATCCCCCAACCACAACCCCAATCATTAACCCAACAACTAGTCCAAGCAACACGCCAACCCGACCAAGAACTCTTCCCCCAGCACATCGCCAAACGCGACTTAGCGTTAGCAGTCCTCCGAGCAGGCGCCATAGGATTCATAACCTTCTACATTGTCAGATGGATCCTAAGGTTTGCAGATCCTACTTATCAGCAGAAGCAAAAGGCCAAGATAAAAGCTAAAGAGATAATGGAGCGGTTAGGGGTTAAGAACTTGAGTTTGAACGAGCATGAGGTTATGATTGCTAGTCATCTTGTGGATCCTAATCATTTGAAGATAAGTTGGGCTGATATTGCTGGGTTGGATGGGGTTATCGAGCAGATTAAGAAAACTGTTATTTATCCGGTTCTTGCTCAGCAGCGGATTGTTAGGGTTTCGAGGTTGATACAGCCACCTAAAGGTAAGCATTTAATTGACCATTAAATTAACTGAAATTCAAGTCTAAAAGTCTCCTCCATTTCCAGGCGTCCTCCTCTACGGCCCCCCAGGCTGCGGAAAAACACTCATAGCAAAAGCAATGGCAAAAGAATCCCGCTGCTGGTTCATAAACCTCGACGTCTCGGTACTAACAGACAAGTGGTACGGTGAATCCCAAAAACTAACAGCAGCAGTGTTCTCCCTAGCCGAAAAACTCCAACCCTGCATAATCTTCATCGACGAAATCGACTCGCTACTCCGCCTAAGAGCCACACAAGACCACGAAGTAACTGCCATGATGAAAGCACAGTTTATGAGTTTATGGGACGGGCTGATAACGGATCCCCATAAAACTGTTATAGTTATGGGGGCTACTAATCGACCTAAAGATATGGATAGTGCGATACTGAGGAGGATGGCTACCAAGTTTCACATTCCTATTCCGGATCTTAATCAACGGAAGCATATACTTGATTTGACGCTGAAAAACGAGGTTGTTGATTCGGATTTTAATCTTGATAAGCTTGCGGACTTGACGGATGGGTTTAGTGGGAGTGATCTTAAAGAGGTAAACGTGGGTTTATTGAGTAGCATGAGTCTTTAGAATTTGTTTAATGATTGGTTTTTGTGACTTCCAGGTGGCGAGGTCCGCAGCTGTTTCCTGTTTAGCTGATCTACAGCTGTCCAGTGGGTGGAACAGGAGTGGGAGTAGTAGGAGTCTAGCTAGTATCACGAGTGGGGGTGGGGGTGGTGATTCTGGACAGGGTGGTGAAGGGGACAGGTTAGTTTTATACACGTTTACAGTTAATTGTGTTAGGGGTATTCAAGTAGAGTTGCTTTGAAGGTTAAACGTTTTAAGCTTTTAAGTTAAAAAGTTGCTTGATCTGAGGTCTGATTCTATGAAATTGTTCATTTTTCATTATCGTTATCTCATTAATTTTGGCATCGTAAATGAACGACGCTGGTGAACCAGACCCCAGGTTTTTAGGTTAAATGTACATTCTAACATAATTTAACTGAATACAACCAGTCTCCACTTGAATACACTTAATATGTTTAAAAATTTAATTTAAACGCTTCTCAACTCTTAATCTAAATCCCAATTAAAAACCATATTTAATCACCTTTCTCAACTTCCCCCCAACAGTATCTCTTCCTCCTCAGCCCCAACAGACCCACAGAAACCCCAGTCATCAGGCTCCTGGTTCTCAATCTTCAGATCCAGACCCTCCGTTGACATGAGTACACCTTCAAGTCAACTAGGTCATAACAACATGGCGATAAGACCTATAACTATGAAGGACTTTGAGGTTGCTGTGATGAAGGCTAAGGAGGCTAAGGCGCATTGTCAAGGGGGTGGGTTTAGGAGTCAGCGGTTAGAGTTGGATTGATAATTATTTTTTTTAAATTGTTTGATTTTAGTGATTTGTGAAGCGGATGTAATAAAATAAACGGTTGTAGTTCGAAAAATGTATTTTTGGGGATTTTTTTATTTTGTCATGTTTATTGTTACAAAATACAGAGTTTTTTAGAACACTTTCCCGAACTTAATCAGATCGCGAACTGGTAACGGCCCTGGAATAAAATGGAGCATGATTAATCATTAATTAAAATTTAGGACTTTTTTTGGGTGGTTAAATAGCTTATCACCTACCTTTATCAACGACAGCTTGAAACCCAATATAAGGGTCAGCAGTGTACGAAACGGTCCTCAAACTGCCGTCATGCTCAACTACTTGGTACTGTCCTTTGATCACAGGACCGTTTTTCTCTTCAACGCGGTTGTGGACGCTAAAGAAACAGACACATTATTTAAATGCTTCACAATTAAAATTGCATAAAATTAGACTTACCCAGTGTACGGATCAGCAACAGAGTACCCAAAAGCATACTTCGAGTACGGATCAATTGGCGGGGTATGGTGGTAAGGGGACGCTGACAGGACCGTCTTTTCGATGTAATGTGGGGCTGTGGTAATTAAATGCATAAATTAAAATCACATTTAAATTTTAAATAGAATTTAAAAATGGTTCCCTTACCAACATAATGATGCTGAGCAACAGCACCACAAACCACAAAAACCAGCACACCAAAAAGTTTAGTAACCGCCATGTTCACGAAAGAGCTTCAAAAATAGATCAGTACACTTCGACTTGCAGTTGACGATTGACTGAATAGTTCCTTTGTGACTGAATGTCTCAATGAAAAAGCGAAAGTAGATCGCCAAGGTTACTACGCGGTTAATTAAAGCCACGCCCTTAAAGTGAACGTCCGATTTTTAAAATCCTTTTTCCTTGTTTATGTAATAAATTTTACAGGTTTAAGTTGCTTCCGGGATTAAACTTATCATAAAAGGAATTAACATTCTGGTTGTTATCGTTGTCATGGGAAAAAAGTTACTTCACTCATTAAAGTTTCTTACAAGGCTGTTGCGTAATCGAGGTAATCTCAATACGTGCCCTGTGATTAGTAGAAATGTGGAGCAATAATAACCAGTACGCATGCTAATCAGTTAAGCGTGCTTGGTGAGGGGACAGGGACTTGGTTGCCTTGGCTGCAGGCCGTGCAGGCGCTGTGGTTGGTACGTGAACGTGATTGTTGACGCAAGACGTAACGCCTTGGTTCTTTGTTTATGTAAGAAGTATTGACACATTCGCGATTCTCAGTGTGCCCCGGAAATCTACAACCGCGAGTCCTAAATCCGTTCTGTGATACATCTGACTTCAGAACACTCCTGAGGTTCGGGAGTTGCGAAATATCAATTAAATCTGCACAAAGTTCAAAGTTCATAAATTCATTCCAAAATGTCTAGTTTTAGGCGGTACGCAAAGTATTTAGTTAATTGTCCGAAGCTTTACAGGATTTACGTAAGTTGAGCAATTAGAAAACTAAACTTAAATCATGTCAGTTAAGTAATCAAACTCTCTTCCTCCCCCACAGTCCCCCCAACACCAAACCCAACCAACAACCCCAAGATACACACCAACGTTCCTCGAATCAGTAACAGACGCCACTATCACGTACATCCTCCCATTCACGCTCATCCTCTCAATCTACCAACGAAAGTTCTCGTATTTCCAACTAACCGTTTTAGTGTACATCGCCTCCCGTCTCCTCCGTTCAATCTCCAGACTCACCAACCCGGAATACCTCACCTTCCTGGATGTTCTCGAGCAAGCCAACGAGTCTAAAGACGCCGAATCTCTAAGGACCTTAAGGACGTATGACTTTGAGTTCAAGTACTTTCCCGTGTTGCATCATTGTAACGTTAGCGTTGGCGATTATGTTGCTAAGCAACGGGTTTCGAACGGGTTGATGTGGTATGCTAGTTGGGTTGTTGCGCATTCTTTTGGGATACGGTTGATCTATCCTGGGTTGATACTTGGGGGGGTTTTGAGAGCGGTATTGGAAGACGGTCGGAGTAAGCTGGTTGTTGAGAAGGGTGGGGAGAGGATTAAGGTTCGGGTTGGGAGTGGGGATGGGGGGGAGGTTGATGTTGATGCTATGGTTTTTGATAGGAGGGGGGGTGGTGGGAAAGGGGATGTTCTTGTTTTATGTTGTGAAGGGAATGCGGGTGAGTAAATTTTAATTTTGATGGTTTTAATTTGGGGGTTAAGTTAATTGAGATTAATTGTGTGATTGCAGGATTCTACGAAATCGGAATGCTGGGTGGAGCTTTATCTGAAGGGTACTCGGTTCTAGGGTGGAATCATCCTGGGTTTGGGGGGTCTACTGTGAGTTAAAAAAATTTGTGTAATTGGTGATTAGTTAATTTGTGAAATTAATTTGGAGTAATCTGTGTATTTAGGGCACCCCATACCCCGCAACGGAGCTAACAGCATCGCTAGGTGTGATGGACTACGCTACTAACGTTCTTGGGTTCAAGGAGTCGAGTATAATCGTTTATGGGTGGAGTATTGGAGGGTTTCCGGCTACTTATATTGCTTCGAAGTATCCTGGGATTAAAGGATTGGTGAGTTTGAGTTTTTTAGAGTTATTGTTGGGGATTAGGGGAGTTTGTTTTGGGGTTTTTGAAGGGTTTAGAGGAGTTTAGAGTTTTGGTTAGGGTTTATTTTAGGCTTTTGTGGTTTTTGAGGGGTTTAGAGGAAGTTAAGAATTCATTTCGTTAGAGTTTATTTTGGGATTTTGTGAGGAATTATTGTTGGGGTTTAGAAATGGTTATAGGGGTTTATTGTGGGGTTTAGAGGAGTTTAGAGTTATTTTGTTTAGAGTTTATTTTGGGGTTTTATGGGTTTATTTGGATTTAGGTGAAAGTCACCACAGTGGGTCATTGCTTATCATTAGTAGTATTAATCTATATTTGAGAGGCTGAAATGGTACGATTAATCGCTGTCGTTGACTACTAATTTATTCCAAATTTTCAAATATTTTAGGATTAGTAATTTGATTTTTTGGGGTTTAGAAAAGTTAAGAGTGTGCTTTATGTCAAGGTTTAGTAAGTTTAGTTGGTTTTTTGAACATATTTATGGGGTTAAGGGTTAAATGGGACGATTAATGTATAAGTAGATGATAATCGACGATTAATAGATGTCGTTGACTACTACTATTATCAAAATCTAATGTGATATTGAAAACTTTCGCCAGTACTAATTTAACCACTAATTCTCCTCCTCCCCACAGCTCCTGGACGCCACGTTTGACAACATAACCCCACTAGCTATCCCCCGAATGCCAGAGTTCATGTCACCTCTCGTCGTAGCAACGATCAACGACCACGTCAACCTGGATAACCTAGAGAACATTCGAGAATACAAAGGACCGATACGGATTGTTAGGAGAGTTGATGACGAGATCATATCTGATCCTCCTGGTGTGTTGGCTTGTAACCGGGGTAACTATCTGCTTGTTGAGTATGTTTTGGGAAGATATGGGAAGGAGGTTAGTGAGGGAGCTAAGCACGAACTTGTGGATTGGGTTAATAATCCTCATGATGTGGATGAGTTTGCTGTTGATTGTCTTTCTGGGGAAGGGGTTGGGGGGGTTAAAGGTGTTAGTGTTGGTGGGGAGCTGGTTGCTATGGTGAGGGAATTTGAGATTTTACTTTATTATGTTTTTAATTGTGGTAAAGTTAATTGTTAATTTTTATTTTTACAGGCCGCTTCGATTCTCCGGGACTACAAGTCAACGCACTGCACTCCGCTACCGCGTGAATATTACAGGATTAAATAAATTTGTCTGAGTTTTTAATTTATTTAATTATAATTCTAATTAGGAGTTTTTTAGTAAATTGCTCGTGTGATTTTAATTTATAATAAATATCTCGCTTACATGAAATTGGGTGATTGAATTTTTATTTTCATCGGGCATACACTTTTCACTGTGATGGAAATTTTTCCTATTTTTTTCAAAATACTCACTTGTAAGCTTGTCTTCTAATTTTACTTGGTCGACTTTTGTGAACACGACTTCTCGAACATCACTGAATTTTCAAATTCTGTTTTCGTACAAATCTTTTTTGTCATGATGTTATATTAGTTTTTGACATGATTACAAAATCTGAAGTTCGTTTTGTTAAAATTCGAAATCATTCATTATCTAGTTCGAAATGAGTCATTTCAAATGACTTATCAAAGTTTTCGACAAGCTTACTTCATACTACATGCTTTATTATATTAAAACCTTATCATTTTAAAAGCGCTTCGAGTGAGTTCTTGGAAAACTGAAGAAAACACAAACTACACGATAAATTCTCTATGGTTACCACAAAATGCTCTATTAAATTGCCAATAAAAACAACACCAAACACCAAATTCTTTTACAAAATAACTTTTTATTACCAAAAAAAACTCTCAATCACGTCACCATAACAACACTACTATAATTAACCCCACCAACCCTCCCACCCCACCTCCCATTCCCATGCTCACTCCCAACCCCAACAACAAGCCTCACCCCACCCTCAACAATAACGTTAATCCCAACAACAACGCCTTCAGGAACAACCACATCCCTAACAAAAACAAGTTTCCTAGCAACAACTTTCCAAATTTTAACAACTCCATGACAACTCCCACTCGCTACAAAATCCCCAACCCCACCTAAGCAAGTAACCCAACGAGCAACCCCATGCAAATCTACCCCATGAGGTGCTTCTTGTACATGTAACGGCTTCTTCCTCCCAAAACTAAACAACCCAATGTTACCATCGCAACTACCAGCAACAAAGTACCCAGCACTTAGGATCTTAACGCAGTCTATAGTGACCTGGTCCCAATTATAAATCAACTGGGATTCTTCTTCGATTTTCCAAACCCTTAGCGTTTTATCAAAACCACCTGAACTTACTATCCTGTTGCTATGCAATACATCTAAGCAAGTAGGGATGTCTTGGTGACCAAACAAAGCTTCCTGAAACGCCAGTTCTTGAATGTTCCAGAGCTTAATCGTCCTGTCCTTGTGCGTTGAGAATAGCGTTTCTTTTGATAAGCATAGGTGTAAGGCGTTGCGGCTGTTTGCGAACACGTGTGTTGTTTCTAGGGTTACTGGGTTTAGGATTTGGATTGAATTGGGGGTTGAGGCTGCTAGTGTTGAGACTGAGGCTGCTATTGAGGTGATTGGGGGCGGGGTTAAGGTCCTTTTTGTTCGGGTTTTTGAGGTTAAGTTTACGGAAACGAGTAGTCCGGATTTTGTTGAGGCGTATAAATGCGTGGGTGTTGATGTTATTGATGTTAATGGGCTGTCATGGGGATAAAGAATAAATTTGTTAGATATTTTGATAACTTGAGATTAAGAAAAAACTTATGATAAGCACTCTTACCTCTTGATAACCTTCCCCCTTAGAAGCACCTCAACTCCAAGTTCCTTATCAGCATAATCATCAGTTACAACTTTCCTAAGAACTTTACCCTCCTCTACAAGCTCCTGTTCCCTTAGCAACGATCCTACAGTCTCGTCGTCAACGTCACCATGCTTCTCAGCTAGTTTTTTCTTTAGCTCCTGGATCTGGGATTTGGCTAGTCTGACCCTCGCTTCCTGTTCCGTTTCTGATTCTTCGTCGTTTTGTGGGTCGGGTTCGAAGGAATCTTGCTCTTCCTCGCTTTCGCTGGTTATCTCTTCTTCGTGTCTTTTTGGGGGTGGTGGGGTAGTGTCTGTTTGGGCTGTTAATGAGCATTAGAACGTGGAATTTAATAATCACCAAGGTGACTTCTGGGTAATCTTGAAAATAATTAAAATTAAACTTTACCTTTCCTCTTCCTCGACCCCGACTGCCCCAACTTTTTAACCCCATTCCGTTTCTTTTGGGCGTTGGCTCTGTCTGTTAGTTTTGTTGGGTAGCTTGAGCTCTTGTGCTTCTGCTTTCTTACGAAGAACGACATGTTACTTAATTGTGCGTTTAAATAATTAACTTAAATAATTTTGACTTTTTGGGCTTGTGAGAAATGTGTTTACTTTACGCACGTGTGTGGATGTGTTGGTTTTGAGTAGATTCAAGTCGCGGGGAGAGATTTTGGGGTGAAGTGGGAAATCGTTGGTTTTGGTGAACAAAGGAATGCTTGTTGTCATGACTAGGAATTAATTTCCATGTTGGTGATATGAGTTTTAATGTTCTACTGGAGTGTAAACGGGAAAGAAAGGAGTTTATTTTGGGTTTATAAAGAGTTAAAAATAAAGTTTGATGGAGTTATAATTGGGGTTATAAGGTTTTGCGAAAGGGGTTTTAAAGCACAATTGTGTAAACTAGTGGAGTCACAGGGAGTTAATTTAGGATTTATAAGGAGTTTAAAATGAGGTTTTATAGACTCATTATTATTATACATAAAACAGTGCAATTTTTTTTAGTTAAACGGGACAGTTCTCTTAACTCCTAAAGAGTTTCGTCCGCGGTACAGAGTTTTTAATAGCCCTGCATTATTAGTACTTCATTTTGATGTAACTTGCTGACCTGTGTCTTCTTCCGTTTAGGTGCAAACTAATTTTTAGTGTATACAACTGCATTTTTGCAGCAGCCATGCATGATGGGTTACCCATAAATTATAGAACGGCATTTTTGCAAAGAGAAATGTGGATGATGATTGCTGATTTTTAGTCTTTCGAATGACCCCTAAACCTTTTGAGCATGTCTGTAGTGTAAAGTTTTATGTCCACTTAAGTGGTGCTGTCGTTTTGCTGGAGTCGGATCACCAAACACGTCATCTTCAAAAATTCATAACTTTTGAAATATTGGTCAGATCTACGTGAAACTGACTGGAATGAATCTTTTTGCTTGTTTTATGATTCTAGAGCAAAAACTCGAGCAATTTTGGCCAGTTATGCATATCGTCCTTTGCGAAATGAAATTCTTTCAGCTCCTTGCCATAAAAAATGTAACGTTTTTTAATTTATTGTTTCAAGTTTTTGTAACTTAAGTTGTGAGGATAAAGGCAGCACTTCTTAATAAGAAATTGAACTGCAATTCGGGAATTGCGAATAAGACTCAAGTTTGCAGTTTGCGAAAATGGGCGACAACCAACGCAGCACACTTACCTACAAAAGCTTCAGTCTTGCCACAGGACGCGTGTACATTGGAATTTCCTATGTTACGCCACAATCCTTCAAATCCTTGACAGTTTCCAACGAGGCGGATGCTGATGAAAGGGTATGTAGTGCACACGACCACATTGACCTTGACAAACTACAGACTCGTCACGGATGATCCAGCCGATCGACGAAACATTACCGTTGCCTTTGGAGATGGCGCACTCCACGGACTGGATATGGAAACGCTAATGATACTCGCGGAGGATTTTGCTGCAAGGGTACCTCGTGCTCGCTTTCACGTATGCAACAAATTCATCGCCTTTGTTGAACTCGACCCAGTCCATTTCATTGACTCGCTTCGTCTAGCCATCTTCAAACTCACTGGCCAAACTTTTACGCTCCACTTCCCAGCAGATTTTACCCCGCGATTCTTGCAGTCGTTACCGTTTTTGCGTAATCGGCGACAAAAGGTTCTGACTTTTGAATATAAACATGCTCGTAGCTCCCGCCAGAGGGGATTTAGGGGGTATTGTCCTTCATTAAAGTTGGTCACTCTGACATGGTCTATCATCTCCAACAACAAAAATTTCAAAAAAAAATAAAGTCGTATTTTTTCATGTTGAATTTGGAAAAACCTGCTGCTAATGGATAAGGAATGATACTGCCGCAGTATTACTGCGATTTTACCTTCCAAGAAAATTGTACCCCTCTTTTCATAAATGGAAAACCTAATTGATGTATGTATAATGTACAATGAATGATAATAACATTTAACATTCCAAGCGGATTATACCCCGCGCGATTACTAGAGTGTAAAATCGATAAACGCGACAATGTACATTGATACTTAACATTTCTAGAAAAATTTTGCCCCGTGTTTCTGTTGAGTGTAAACGTAATTGATGAATGCTACAATGTTTAATAAATGATACAAAGTCTGGTAATATATTTACAACTGAAGTTTAATGAGAAATACAAATTCTGTTAACAAAAATTATACACCCTACAATATCTTTTATAATCCTGTTTCATGACTCATCTCTCCTGCTACTTTTCCCCAACTCTGGTTTCAACAGTTCCTGGTATTCACACAGGCAATTTTATAACACGCGTGAATGATAATGACGAAGGATAAAAAGAGCTCTCACGCACCTGAAAAAACCGTGATAATTTAACTCCAGAGAAATTATTATATGTGCACAAATGACAAAACAGAAGATGCTAATTAACAATTGAGTGAGCGGCACGAATAAGGCACTTTCTGGAGGTTGCTATGTAGTATTTTTTGAAATTTTCAACCGGTATATATAAAATGCGCTGCAGAACTAAATTTTTTGTAAATAGTCACGAAATATAATAGCGTATCACATCATCGTTACCCTCATGATTTAAATTTGCACACTTTCTTTTCCCTTGCCTTGCAAAAGCAAAGCTTTTTTCATTAAAAACTATTTTTCTTGGGTAACTTAAGACAGACAAACTATCCACATCAGTAATTTTTCGAATATTTGTCTTCGCTACTTTCATCTTGGAAACAGAAGATGCCTTATTCGTGCCGCTCACTCAATTGTATCATCACTGCCAGTTGCTTTGTAGACGCGAAGCACTCTTTTTCACTTTTCTCCATTTTCAACTCCTTCAATCATTTCCTCTCTATTCTCATCTCCTTCTTCGGGAACTGCCACGTTGCAAAAGCCTATAAGTTTGTCCAGAATCACCTGAATACTCGCTTCCCGAGCTTTGCTGGCATCCTTCCCTGGATCCCGCATAACGCGTTTAGGTGGGATTGCCACAAACTTTGTCTTTTTGGCTTCTGGTCCAGCCTCTCCAGCCGCGTGCTTGGTGCTGCCAATATCAAAAGTTTAGTTATTCAATCATTCATTTCCTACTGAACTGAACTTTACTCACGCTTCGATTGGATGAGGCTCATCAGCCAATTGTCCCAGACGCGATGAGTTGCTCAACCTCCCGTTCTTGACCACATTTTTTTGGACGCCGATCCTATCAGAAAATACGCAAAAATTGTTTGTGAAAAAAGTTTGTGACAAATCGTACTCACGGGGGGATCAATTTCCATCACATCGTCATCCTCATCGCTGGGCAGTGGGATGGCTCTCGAAAAACTCGTCACGCGTCTCTGTGACGTTGTCGCCACGTGCGACATTTGCTTCCCATTTTTTCCAGTAAATTTGTCAGTGCCAGTATTCGCGTTATCATTTATTCCATTTGTGTTCATTGGTTCTTGAGTTCCCCCATTACCCGTGTAGACAGGGCTACATTGTGCAATGCGCATTTGTAGTTTACACCTATTTTCCAACTCATAGATGTTTCCATAGCCCCAGTTTGAATCCACCGAAGGATTCCTCCCACGAGCCATCCCATTATAGTTGGCAACTTCCGTGCAACGCGAGCAGAGTAGCTTCCTGAACACTGGCCTTTGACCGCACGCTGGAATTAATTTCATTAAAATCCATGCTTCATTGTCACAACACTTTATTTTCATCATCATTCTTCAAGAACATCTTTCAATTACCGTGTTACTTACATGTATTGATGCACAAGGTCACAACATACTTGGTCTGCATGTCGACAGCGTTGAGATTGCAATCGTGCAAGAAAAACTTAAACTTTTCTGCGTCCGCGACAAATTCATCAAGTTCCCCAGTCACCACCAGACGTATTTGGTCTGGAAACTTGCGTGCCGTCTCCTGTGCCCTCATCGCCAGGCTAACTGTTGGCCAAAAAAGAACGCGATAGTTTAAAAACAACACATAATCATACATCTAACTTGGTCCACTTACTTCTTTCTTGGTGATATCCAGGGGCGAGTAGATTGGTGTAGCTGGCAGGCCACTCTTTCATCTCGAACGGGTTCCGGTCCAAACGCGCCATTAGCGTTTTGTCAGGCACAGGTCCCGCGCTTCCATTCATTTGGCGTTGGATTGGAGTTTTAAGTGAAAATGTTTAAACTTGAAAAATGTCGAAGCTCGGAAGAAGAAATGAGAAGAAAAACGTTTTCCCCGATAATGTGCAACTTCAGTAGTTACTCAGTAGAAGCTTCCTTCTCTCTGACGCGACTCCGAAGCAATGAGCAATGCTCCAAAAAATTTCTGAGCGTACTTGTTCCTTATCTTTCCCATGCGTTTCTGAAGCAATGAGCAATGTTCCAAAATGTTCAGAGCCTAATTAGCATATCCCTTATCTCTCCCACGCGTTTCAGAAAAACACTGTTCAATGCTCCGAAACGTACCGGGCCTACTGAAGAGGAGCAGAGCTGCGCACACCTCATGAGGTACCTCACGAAAAATTGCCTCGAGGCCAGAGGGGCTCATTGTTTTCCTTAACGAGGTGAGGTGAGGTGAGGGGGTCCAAATCTCGTTGATATGGAGGTGAGGTGAGGTGAGGGGACCTAAAACGTTTTTGAATGGAGGTGAGGTGAGGCGAGGTGGACCAACTCTTGTTAGTATAGAGGTAAGGTGAGGTGAGGACTTGGTGAGGGGTGTCTACAGACTGACACGCGTTTTTCTCCGCTTACTAAAAAGCGTACAAGCGAAGCAACGGTTCACTTTTTTGTAAGCTTTCAACTCCGATGCAACAGAATTACCCTAGATTTAACGATTTTACTCAGAGCTCAGAGCAACTTGCTCTCAACCAACCAACCAACCTGATATGTTGCAATCATTATCACTTCAAGCTCAAAAATTTTGAAACATATACATACCCTCGTGTCAATAGCCAACCACTATGGGTACCTCAAGTTCATTGATAATTGCAAAATTCATAACCACCTTTCTTACGTGCCATTTCTACCTAAATTGTAAACAAGAAAATATTCAGCAAAACATGCGTTGAAAATAACGCTGACACCAGACTGATCATAAAAATAATAAAAATATTTTTTTTCTTGGTTAGCAACAAAAAAAAATCGAAAAAGTTTCGGCCGTGTTAGGGTTAAAATGCAATTTGGGAATTGCGAATAAGACTCAAATTCACGATTGGAAGATAATAAATTAATAATTAATCAGCTTATGACCCATATATTGATGTGGACCGTACCATTTATCTGGTCGAAGAAATAGCCAATCCGACTATGGTAAGCTTGTTACAGCGTGGGGAATGCCGAAATTTTCGCAATAATGCATTAGAATACCGCAATGGGAATTGCAGAATAAGACTCAAATATTTAAAAAAATAAAATTTGTCGGCATGTGAGCATTGATAGCGGTAAATACGCATGTAGAAAAGAAATCCGTTTTCATCGTCGCTTATTTCGGATTTATACGCGTTTAATGTGATTTAAAAAGTAGATGAATTAGAGAAGTTAGAATTACTACTAGGAGTTTACGCTGTGGTTGTGTGTTACCATTCGGTACCGAACCTACAGGACCCGATGCCTGACCTTCAGGACCCGAAACCGTTTTGCAACCTCCAGGACCTGAATTTCTAGGACCCGATTTGTGACTTTCAGGACTCGAATTCTAGGACCCGATTTGTGACCTCCAGGACCCGAATTCTAGGACCCGATTTGTGACCTCCAGGACCCGAATTTCAGAAATCGATTTGTCACTGGCAAATTCCATTTACTCGCGTGTAATTCAACCCACTCTCATGTAATTCAACCCACTCTCATGTAATTCAACCCACTCTCATGTAATTCAACCCACTCTCATGTAATTCAACCCACTCTCATGTAATTCAACCCACTTTCATGTAATTCAACCCAATTTCATGTAATTCAACCCACTCGCGTGTAATTCAACCCACTCGCGTGTAATTCAACCCACTCGCGTGTAATTCAACCCACTCTCATGTAATTCAACCCACTCGCGTGTAATTCAACCCACTCGCGTGTAATTCAACCCACTCTCATGTAATTCAACCCACTTTCATGTAATTCAACCCACTTTCATGTAATTCAACCCACTCTCATGTAATTCAACCCACTCTCATGTAATTCAACCCACTCTCATGTAATTCAACCCACTCTCATGTAATTCAACCCACTCTCATGTAATTCAACCCACTCTCATGTAATTCAACCCACTCTCATGTAATTCAACCCACTCTCATGTAATTCAACCCACTCTCATGTAATTCAACCCACTTTCATGTAATTCAACCCACTCTCATGTAATTCAACCCACTTTCATGTAATTCAACCCACTTTCATGTAATTCAACCCACTTTCATGTAATTCAACCCACTCTCATGTAATTCAACCCACTCTCATGTAATTCAACCCACTCTCATGTAATTCAACCCACTCTCATGTAATTCAACCCACTCTCATGTAATTCAACCCACTCTCATGTAATTCAACCCACTCTCATGTAATTCAACCCACTTTCATGTAATTCAACCCACTTTCATGTAATTCAACCCACTCTCATGTAATTCAACCCACTCTCTCTCGTGTAGTTCAACCCAATTAAGTTCGGGCATAACCAATTTTTGTAATACATATTAACCGATTATGTCCATAAAATCTATGTTGACTTTCCCAAGACAAACACTGGAAACACAAACAATAGATTCTCTCCTGCAATAAATCTTTAAAAATTTTACATGAGCAAAAAATCTTCACAAATCCGTACCTAACAGAATATATCAACCCAACAGAAAAACCCCAAAAGTGAAATTAAAAAATCCTAACAGAAAATTACAACTCAACAGAAAACCACTACCCAAGAGAAAATCAGAACCCAACAAAAAATCACTACCCAACTGAAAATCGTAACCCAACAAAAAATCACAACCCAACTGAAAATTACAACCCAACAAAAAATCACTACCCAACTGAAAATCGTAACCCAACAAAAAATCACTACCCAACTGAAAATCGTAACCCAACAAAAAATCACAACCCAACTGAAAATTACAACCCAACAAAAAATCACTACCCAACTGAAAATTACAACCCAACAAAAAATCACTACACAACTGAAAATCACTACACTACCCAACAGAAAATCCCAACAACCTAACAGGAAGTCGGAAACCTCTAATAAAGAAAACTTCAGTATTTTGAAAATCTATAGCAAACAAAAATTGAAGTTTTACCGAATAACCTAACCTAACCTTACCTTACTAAATAAAAGCTCAGTAATATGGTGATAGCAGAATAGAAAATGTTTTTTAAATTACCGTAGGAAAATCCTCATATTGTTTACATGCTGTACTTTGTTGGAGTCAATGCTCACATACGTGCTCGTATATTAGATTTCCGCTTAATTTTTCGTTCCATGTACACACTAATCATAAACCTAGCGGTGGTTTAAATTATAGATTTGGTTGGATTACAGAAGATTAGGTTGAATTATACACCAATAGTAGAATTCCCAAATGCCAAATATGATCCTGAAATTCGGGTCCTGGAGGTCGGAAATCGGGTCCTGAAATTTGGGTCCTGGAGGACACAAATCGGGTCCTAGAATTCGGGTCCTAGAATTCGGGTCCTGGAGGTCACAAATCGGGTCCTAGAAATTGGGTCCTAGAAATTTCGGGTCCTGGAGGTCGAGAATCGGGTCCTGGAGGTTGCAAAACGGTTTCGGGTCCTGAAGGTCAGGCATCGGGTCCTGTGGGTCCTGTAGGTAATTCACCGTTACCATTCACCATTTTTCTCCTTCAATCTAAACTTCCTCATAACCGTTTAAATGGAACAGTTTAAGTAAACTTATCATTCAACTTGAAGTGATTCAAATAATCATTTCATAGATACACCAGATTCCCATAACAAAACAACCCCCAATTCAAATTTACTGTAATATCTTGTTTACACGAATACCATTGTCAATAATCACAAAAAAAATGTAGCGAAATATCCTCCAGAAAAATTCGCCTAAGCAATTTTATTTTCTCCATGCTTTCATTACAATTCTGAAAAACAATGGAAATTGCGAATAAGACTAAAATTTTCCAAATATAGCATAACATTTGTCCTACTACAAGAATCATAATGACTTCAATCCAACTTGTTTGATTCCTTGAGGTCCAGTTGGAGGTCCAATGATAAATTTGCATAAATTATTTTTGCGATTTTCGGGAATTGCGAATAAGACTCATATTGGCGAACGGAAATCGTTGGTTGAATTATACGCTGTAATTCATATAGTCATGTAATAGAGATTAGAAACAGTCGTTTCCTATCTAATATTACTAATAACTAATAACTTATGTTGCCATGATAAGGGCAATACGTCCTAGTATGAAATTACACTGCAATTTGGAAATTGCGAATAAGACTCAAATTCACGATTGGAAATTTTATCTTTATAAAATAATTTGTAAAAACTTTGTTTATACGCAGTTTCATAAAACAATCCGACAAATTACAGTTTATAATCAATGACGAATTGCAAATAAGACTCAAAATAATTGAAAATTAATTTATCCACAGACCCTTGATGATGTGGATTGTGTCGTTTACCTGGTCCAACGAATTTGAAGCTTTAGTGTGTTGTCGTGGGTATTTCGGCGATTTGATTAGGTCGTCTCACTTTTGCCGTGGTGATAAAACAAGTTATCAGTTGCGACCTAAGGCATGTTGCGATCTGGACGAAGAAATAACCAATCTGATAATCAAATTATTTTAGTGGCAATGGCGTGGAGAATGCCGAATGGAAATCGTACTATCGTACAATAACCGAGAGAAAATTTGAAATTATTCTAAGATTTCCCGCTAAGGCGGTTTATAAACCATCTACTTAATTCCAATAAGTACTGATAAGAGGCTTATTAAAACATCACTTAAATTGGTGCTCCCAAATAATAGCGCAGTTTAAATTGCAGAATAATACTCAAAATTTCTCAAATATATAAAACAGAAGAAAAACTACCAACACAGTGAAAGTCTATTCCCGATGAAAAGTTTAAAATAAAATTTATTTAAACTCCATGCGTAAATCTGTGTTCTATAAGCGTTGGAAGAAAAGACTAATCTGATAATCAAACGTTTTTGTGATAAGCTTGCACCATGGTGGTGGTGGAAATTGGTGCAATGTATCGTAAAATAGCGCAATGGAAATTGCAGGCTAAAATATTCCAAAAATAAAATTATCGGCCTGTGGATAAATTCCAGTGAGTGATCGATGAAATATGTAATTAGGAAATTTGTTTAATTTGGGATTTATTAAGGTCTTTCCGAATTCGCATCATTTTGGGTTTTCTGTAAATTTGTGCATATCCCAAAATGTACCATCTTACGGTAGGATTCCTACCCAAATGCAATTTGGAAATTGCGAATAAGACTCAAATTCACGATTGGATTATCTTTATAAAATAAAATACTATTCAGTAAAAACTCGGTTTATACCCAGGTTCACTTAGTTGTTCGAGGGCTAGGGCTGTAAACCTTTTTCGTTTCCCAAAGCCAAAGATTATACGAGAAATTACAGTTTACAATGTGGAATTGTGAATAAGACTCAAAACGACTGCGTCGTTTACCTGGTCTGGTCGAAGAAATAGCCAACTTGGTAATCAATCAAACCCTATTTTGTGACAAGCTTGTTGCAGCATGGCGCGGGGAATGCCAAAATGCATCATAAAATGGCTCAATGGGAATTACAGAATAAGACTCAAATTTTTCAAGTATATAAAATAGAATACAAAAATTTTCAGCACAGTGAAAAGTCGATTCCCGATGAAAAGTTTAAAATAAAATTTAGTTCCCACGCCCAACATTCTTTTGCTTATCTTCTCAATTAGTTTTGCGATTTTGGGAATTGCGAATAAGACTCAAATTCACGATTGGAAGATAATAAATTAATTAATCAGCTCATGACCCATATATTGCTGTGGACCGTAGTACGGTACCAGATAAATATTATGTGGTTAGGAAATTTGTTTAATTTTGGATTTATTGAAGACTTTTTGAATTCGCATCATTTTGGGTTTTGTGTAAATGTGGGCATACGTGAGCATCGGTAGTAGTAAATACGCATGCAAAAATCTATTTTCATCATTGCTTATTTCGGATTTATACGCGTTTTATGTGATCTAAATAATTGAAGTTTATTTAGAGAATATTAATATTTAGACTTCACCTTTATAAGTGTACTTCATGCACAGATTTACGATTGTTTTAAGAAGCGTTTGTTTACGAAGAAACGCAGTTTACGCTGTGGTTTTACTTATTACAATTTTTGTGGTTCAATCTAAACTTCCGCATAACCGTTTAAATAGCTCATCATTCAATTTGAAATTATTGAGATAATCTTAATAAACATTCCCTTAGCAAAATAGCCCAATATTCAAAATTTACTCCAATATCTTGTTTACAAGTACACCATTCACCGTTGTCATAACTCATAATCACAACAAGAAAACGTAAATCCAGAAGCAATATTCACCTGAGCAATTTATTTCCTCCATCCAATTTATTACAATTCTGAAAAACACAATAAATCAATATCCCAAATCGTCCCATGATGGTACTCCCATCCTACCCAAATGATTGTTATGACAACCATCAAAATAAAACTCAACTGCTCAATCTCACCTGAAAGTCCCTTGAAAGAAAAACCTTAACCCAAATTGCTACCAATAAAAACGAAAGCTGGAGTAATAAAACCCACCTGAAACACGTAACAATAGGTACAAACTCCCCAAAAATTACACAGAAAAACTTTCTCAAAACAAAATTGTTTATTAAAATCTCAAAATCGTGAGGAATGTAAAAAAATCACAGACAAAAACTGAAAAAATTAAAAACACGATTTTCTCAGATAGCCCCGTTACATATACATATAAACCCGTACATTCACATACATTTATCAATTACACTTATCATCATTTTATAATGTTATCATGGTTATCCATCTACTTACTTTACAAAAAACCTTGAAATTCGTATACATGAGTTGCATTCGTATCAGTTTTTCCTTAAAACCCTAAAAATAACCCGATATTGAGTTACATCCTAAACTATCATGAGGTAGTTCGTTGAAGATTCTTTCTCGTGTTTGAGGTAGATTCATTGAGGTAGATTATACACTATAATCAATAGTTTCCCTAAAATTTAAAAATACTGATTTTTTTATCCATTTTTTCTGAGGTAGATGCTTTACTTGGTCGCTAAATAGTTATTGCATGGTTATTGCGTATACAAGTTTTAAACCGTCTTTTTTAGAAATTCACTCCAAATTTACTCTATTTCCAATACTCCAAATTCATTTCCCAATCTCCTGTTTCCTATCCCCTAACCCCCCAACCCCCCCACCAAAAAACATCCCCGCATGAAAACCCCTCTCCCCATGTATCTTATTACCCCCACTCATCATCCACTCAACAACGTTAGATCTCCCTTGACTCGATGTTTGTGCGTTAGTTCCGTTCTGCTGACCAGTAGGTTCGTGTTGAGGTTTTATTTTTTGTTTCTCTAGCAACGCGAGATCTAGACCCTTCTTTAATAAATCCAGTTTTAGGGATTTTCCGTACTTTCCTCGGACGTACATCAGGAGGCTGTTGTATGGGATTCCGAAGATGCGGGATGCCTGTGTTTTTGGAATTTGAGAAATTATTTTTGGTTGGGTTAACCGCAAACAACTGACCGCTATGGATGCTTAATTAAATTGGGCACGCGTTTAATCGGGTGGAAATTCTGTTTGTTTTGTTAATTAAGAGATTTTTTGGTTTGTTTGGGTTTGTATCGGGTTGCCCCGATTCATGAGGATTGAAGATTTTTGATCGATCACTATGACAATATGTAATAAGTATTTAAGTTCCCATAGTTACCTGACTAGTAGTCATTTTCTTATTCCAAACATTATGCAAAGCCTCAGTAAGATCCTGATTACTCCAAGCCCTCGGAGGACCCCCCCTCGGAGCACTATGCTGCGCCCTAGAGCTCCCATGGTGATGAAACACTCCACTCTGCTTGCTTATCAGTTTACCCCAGAGCCCCTTTTGACCCAGTCTCTTGGGCATTTGGGGTGGGGCTGAGTGATGTGGGAAAAAGTGTGGGGGAGGGGGTGGTGGTTGTGCTAATGGTTGGTTGATCATGTTCCTTAGGAACAGGTAGTGAGGGGGTGGGGGTGGTGGGGGGACTGGGATTTGGTGGGGTAAAGGTTGTGGGACTGGGGACTGGGGTGGGTGGTTTGGGGACTGGGAGCTTGGGTCTTCGAAGGAGTCGGGTGGGGTGTAGTCTTCGTCTTCGGTGCAGGATGAAGGGTCTGGGGTGTTTGAACGGGAGTTTTGGGGGGTTGGTTTGTGGCGTTTAGGGCGGGCCTATGTGGAGTTAAGTGGAGTTAAAACTAGAGTTAATAGGTTTTTGTTTAGAGTTAAGAATGAAATTAAGAGTTTACCTGCTTCCTCCTTTTAGAAACCGAGTCTCCGGTTTCCTCCCGCTTCTTCCGGTTGCACTCAAAGTAGAGTTCCTCGTCTTCAGATCCGAACTCCATGTCTTCGTTTTCGAGTTCGCTGGCGCACTTTTGCCAACTGCTCACTGGAGAGGAGACCTCGATCCCGGGTTCTTCGTGCTTGTTGTTGTTCTCTGACTCTGTGAGGAAACTTGAGAGCGAGTGGACCTGGAAAGGATTTTAAAATTTAATACCCTATCCTAACTCCCTTAGTTACCATACCAACTAATTACCTGCAAAGCTTCAGCAACATCAGCAAGACTCCCCCTCCCTTCACCTCCCCAAACCAACGTCCCTGTGTAGCAAAACGTTAGCACGGCTTCTATCTCGTTGTCTTGGAAACCCTCGAGAAACAGGTCGAAGTGCTTGCATTGTACTGACTCGAATATTGTTTTGAAGAAGTTGCTATAGTGAGATAGTACTATTCTGTGGGCTTTGAATATCGTGTTTTTGCAGTAGATTGAGACGTCTGCTAGGATTGAGGTTGCTATGGTTTCGTATTCGTGGGTTAGGAATTCTGTGATTGATGATGTGTGGGTTTGGTTTGTTATCGTGTTTGAGGGTTGGGGTGACATGGTTGGGGAGCGTGAGGGGGGTAGCTTGATTCCGGGGGTGGTTGAGTTGAAGGGGTTGAGTCCTGTGAAAGTGGAGTTTAAGATAACTTGTAAGTGGGGTTATAATGGTTTAATATTTGTTTAGTTCTTTGATAATAGTGATGGATGAATATGGAGTTAAGATGGAGTTAAGATATTTTGCAGGATTTTTGTGATTAGGTTTTAATGAATCCACATTTCAATTCGCAATAGATGAATTCGTAAAGAATTGGTTGCGGAGTTTAGGTAGAGTAATAAGTGGGGTTAAAGTGGTTTATATTTCTTTAGCGCTATAATATTAGAGTTAGTGATTGATGAACATAGAGTTTAGTTGGAGTTAAGATATTTTTCAAGAGTTTAGTTTTGGGGTTGGTTAGGTTTTAAATGGTCTTACATTCCCGAGTTAAGGGCTTTTGCATGAGTTTTAAATGGAGTTTAGTTTGCAGTTATGCTTTACTTTTACAGAGTTTTTAGGATTGATTGTTTGTTTACTTGGCAGTTGGCAATAGCAATTAAAACTATGGAAACATAAGCTATATGCAATCCCGTAAAATATATATGCAGAGCTTACTGACAGGTTTAAATGATTTTATATCTCAATTGGCAAAAGATGAATTGTAAAGAATAGATTGTGGGGTTAAGTTGGAGTTAAGATAATTTTGCATGAGTTTTGAATAGAGTTTAGTTTGGAGTTATGCCTGATTTTTAGAGTTTTTAGCTTAAATCAACGAATTTGAAGCTTTAGTGTGTTGTCGTGGGTATTTCGACGATTTGATTAGGTCATCTCACTTTTGCCGTGGTGAAAAACAGCGGTGATAAACCATACAGCATTTCTTGATTTAGTTAATTGGCAATTGATAATAGAATTTAAAACTATGGAAACATAATCGAAGTAATATGAAATCACGTAAAATTTCTATGCAGAGTATTGAATTGATTTAGTTTGGGGTTATGCCTTACTTTCATAGAGTTTCTAGCATAATTTAATTGATTTGGTTAGTAATAGAATATAGAATTTAAAACTATGGAAACATTAGCGATGTAAAATGCAATATGAAATTACGTAAAATTTCTATACAGAGCTTACTGACAGGTTTAAATGATTTTGAATACTGGCATTAGATGAATTCGTAAAGATTTGAAGTTATGAGTTTTTGGATGGGTGTTGAATGGAGTTTAATTTGGAGTTAATGCCTGATTTTTAGAGTTTGCAGCTTAATTTAAATGGTTTTGTTACTTGGTAGTTGTTACTAATAAATTGAATATGAAACTATGGATACATGATACATGCAATCCCGTAAAATGTATATGCAGAGCTTGCTGACACTGACAGGAAACACAGTTCAGTCACAAGAGTTTGCAGATTTCACGAACGTAAGTTATGGGGCAAAGTAATACGTGCTTTTGCGGACTTGAAAGCATGCGAAAACTTGTACAAGCTTTTACCTATCAATCTCTAGAAACGTGTGCATTCAGATGCTGACTGTGAGCTTGAGCTTTCTCTTGTTGCTGAGTTTGTGTTTGTTTTTGGATTTTTAACGGACTTTCCGGTGATACACAATTTGCATAGTTGCAATATGTCGTGCAAAAATGAGTTTGTGTAATTTATCGGAATTAAGTTAATTCATAAGTTCAAGTTCTAAAGTATACGCAAACAACTGTACATTATAACGTTTGTTTACTCCATTTTTATCAAGGAAGTACTCCATTTAAACTGAATCTACCCAATTTTAGGGTTTAATTATCTACAGGTTTGGAATAACATTATTATGCATATTATGTGCTTTTTCTTTCTTTTAATGCGTAATTAGTAAATTTTTCAAATATTTTTTATCTATTTTTGTAAACATATTATTTCACGTGCATCTTCATGACAACTTGTGCTAAACACAATTCCAAAATCAATAGATAATTGCCATGACTTCATGTTCTTAGTTTACGTGACTTTAAAACTACAACACAAGAGTTTTAAGCTGGAGTTGTGGAAAACAACGAGCTAGTTGGTGTTAAAACTCCCAGATTCACACATCTACCAGCATTCTTGTTCCCAAAAACACACACACAAAAATCCCCACAACAACAATCCCCATATCCTCGCATGTAAATTCAAAGAAAAATAGCATCTCCCTATTTCCCGACTTTTCTGTCACACGAGAAAGATGTCTCGCGTGGGTATGTTAGAAAGCGCAACTTTTTACAGAGAAAAAGGGTTATTATTGAGCAAATGAGTTTCGATTGTGTAGAGGGGAGTTTTGTAGAGTTTAATTTGGAGTTGGGTAAGAGAATTTCTTAAGCTTAAGTTTTTAAAGCCTGTTACTTTAGAAACAAATTCAAAAAATTTAAAACCCACGCATTTACGCTTACAAGTTGGAGCTTTAAAGAGGGTTATTGTGTTATTAAGCATGTTTGTTTGTAAGAGAAAATTAACGCGATTGTTTGTTGTTTTTGTTTAGTTGTCATGGGGAGTATCTTAAGTTAGTGGTGAAATGAGTTCATGCTATTTAATGTTTTATAACGTAACGTATGTAAAATAGGAATTTTGTTTGAAAAAATTCCTAATTACTATAGAAACTAGTTCAAAAAATACTTAAAAACCGAGAGTTCTAGAAAATCTCAACATAACGTGTATAGAATATACAAATCTTAGAAACATAAAGAACTATTTGTTCACCACACAAAATTAACGCGATTGTTGTCATGGAAAATAGAGTAAAATTTATAATATATTCTAATTCTATCATGCTAACTAGCTAACATAACATACACACAACTCCCCCATAAAATCCCCTACTTTCCCCATGACAACAAAAATTCAAATAGTGAAATACTAAATACCAACACCACAACACTCAACTACTCCACGTCTCCATAAAAACCTCGCATCCCAAAAAGAATCCTCCATCTTGCTCTCGCATCTCACACGCTCGACTCACAAGTGGGAGAAAAGGGTTACGGAATGCGTACGAATGCGTGAACACATTTTCTCCATTTTAAATTATTTAGTTTCCATGGGTACTAATAATAAGTTAGTTTAACGATTATTCCTGCTCATCAGGTTTTGCTCATGAATATGAATTGTAATGTGTTGGAATTATATTTGAGGAGAGTGCTATGGTAACAAAGTTTTATGAATTAAAATACTAGAAGTTATTGTTATGTTGCTATGGTGAGTTGACACATTTGTTAAATAAATTCTAACACTCTAGCTTAAAATTTTCTAAATCCTAAAATATTACATTGTGTATCCATAGCAACACAACACATCTCCCTACAAGAATCTCTTAAAAAACCCAAACACATTATTATGCATAAAAAAAGAAACAAAAACATTCTCCCTAAATATATCCAAAAAACCATAGCAACTATGACGCATCCTTAATACACATTCCCCATCCAGAAGAGCCTAAAAAATTTTATCGATTATTAATTAAGATATGTGAGTATACGAGACTTTTTCTCACACACGTAAAAAAAAGGGGAAGAGACATCATCGGAGTGAAAACGGAGTTCTCCTCATCATCATCCACACACACACGATCACATACAAAACATCGAGACAATTTTAAAACGGAGAAAACTTTGCATACACAACAAGCAACGGGAACGAGGAAGGGGAAAAAGAAAAAGCTCTCTGGAAAAAGGGGAGATGGAGAAAAGGGTTCTGGATGCTGGATGGAGTATTATTTTTTATTATAATCATCTAGTGCTCTTGATGAACGGAGAGCTGTATGCAAATGAGTAGAGCATCGTGGAATAGAGGAATTGCTATTGCCATGGTTGGTTCTTTTTTTGTTAAATAATCGTTAAATTTAACTATCGGACAAACATGTTTTAATATATTATGCAAATTAAAATTATATACTTATCGTTATATTTTAATATTATTATTATTAATAAAGAGGCTGGCTGCTTGTGTCTTTGTTTCTCGTGCTTTTACTCTCGAGGACCGTTTAATTGGAGCGTATTTTTTGTGTGCTTTTTCAGCGTGTGTTTCTATGGAAGTATGGAACGGTTTTTGTATACGCTTCTTTATGAATTACGTCAAGTGGTTTAGGTATTTTTTCTATGCAACTTACAAACTACCTTAAAAATAATAGGTTGCTATAGAAACAGTGTACTTACGAGAATCCCAGATTCCCAGGTTCCTGTTTTCTCCCGGTAGCTTGACAAGTTAACACTTAGCACACACTTGTGATGTTATGGCAACGGAGCACGCGAGAGAGATGCTTCCCCTTCAGCTTCCCGGATGGGAATGAGATGATGTTTGGGAGGATCGTGGGATGCGTTTCTTCTTTGAGAATTGAGATGCTGGTTGATTTGCACAAGGAACTAAGGAACTATAGCAACGCTGTGTGTTCAAGAATATGATTTCTCGAGTTGCCCTGTACGCAGATTAAGATCTTTTTTAGATTGTCTTTTAGATTCGTGTCGTGTTTGATTTCGATCAGGTTGAACGAACTGGAGTGATTTTTTAGTGCACGGTTAATCGTGATCGGTGGGGGAGGTTTGATTTGTAATTAAAAATACGGGGTTACTTGAGAAACATAATTTTAAACTAAACTCTACTTTTTTGTCCCAATTTCTCGCTTTACCCCATTAAATCTAAACTTTACTGTTTTAATCCCCGTGACTTTTCACCTGTCTCTAAAACCTAATCAATCGTAACGCAGGTGTGTGTACACCTGCGTTGCTACGGTAATTTAGTGTGTAAAAAAATTTTCAAGAGTGTATGGACCTCTTTGTGCAATGACGCTTTTTAAAAACCGTGATTCACGGTTTTTTGTCATGACGACGATTCTATTTCCGTAAACGCATGCGGTATAGTTCTTTGTGTGTAGAAAATTAGTTAGTGAGAAATGTAGTAGAGTCGTGGGTTGTTATGGGTTTTGTTTTCTTGTTTCGTTGGAAATTGTTAGAGGAGTTTTCTTTGGCGTTTGGGGATATTTAAGGTTTTCGGGGAAGTGATTTGCTGTTTGATTGTGATTGGGGGAGTCCAGGGGTTATTAAATCGTTATAGTTTAACTGGGGTTTAGAAGAATGAGGTGGGTTTAAATAGACGAATAAGAATTTATCATAAATTGCATAACATTTGAATTTTGAATGAATATAATATAATATGTTAACGATTTTTCTATCGCAACTCGATAGCGTGATAACGATTTAGAGATTTTTTTGATAAAAGGAAGCGCGTGATTGTCGTTCTTTTATTTTAAGACCAAGCGGGACTAAAAGTCAGTAAACTTTTGAAACATGAAGCTATGAATATTTTTGATGAAGTTATAAATGGGGTTTTAGATTCATGATAGGTAGGAAAGGTACTGCGTAGTTTGGACATTGACTATTGACAAGATTACAAGAAATATTTCGTAACCCAATTATTCAAATTCGTAGTTATAGGTTTAAGAAACGTTAACCCCAATATAAACTCCACAACCCTATCTTTGAACTACAGTTTATGTAATGAGTTGATGAATGTGGATGTTTTTAAATTTTTAAGTTTCCATGCATTCCATTCTAATCAACTTATCAACGTAGTTCAAGAAATGTTCATCATAGTACTATGATAGTTTTCATAATATAATTCATGTAAAGAGTACTGAATCCTACAAAATTTATTCAAATTACATGATCATCGTAGTTATGATAGTTTCCATATTAACGAATATAATTCATATCAAGGCATTGAAGAAGCAATCCCTTCTTCAATGATATCAAGGAGTACTGAATCCTACAAAATTTATTCAAATTACGTAAAAACGTCGCATTCAACTAAACTCCACCAATAAATCTAGAAGCATCCTTAACACCAGAACATTAAAATCGAAGAACATCGGCTCTTTTCTCTGCATCCTAAGACTCCTATGTTTACATCGCCGCCATACCATATTTACATG